>CM076584.1:1311868735-1312061103 GCA_034641835.2 Pinus albicaulis | reverse complement strand
AACTGGTAAAACAAGCATTAACCAAAACACTAGTTCTCATTTGTCCTGATTTTACAAAGGATTTCTTCATTTTTTTCATTTGCATCAGAACACATAGTGGTTGTTGTCCTATTACAGAAAAACTTGAAGGGACAAGAGCAGCCAATTGCATTCTTTAGTAAGGCATTGAGAGATGCACCTCTGAAGTACAACATTATGGAAAAACAAGCCTTTTCCTTAGTCAAAGTCTTAAAATACTTAAGATTTTACATTTTACATTCCCACATAATTGCATTTGTGCCAAATTCATTTTTAAAAGACATTCTAACCCAGGATCCAGATGGAAAAAGAGGAAAGTGGATTGTTGTGATACTTGAATATGATTTAGAAATCAAGCCCACTAAGCTCATAAAAGGCCAAGGACTAGCAAGATTAATGGCTGAGTCTAAATTTGAAGCTCTGGATATAAACATGTTAGAGGCATTAGATGAACAGGAGGAGCTGCCAACTCCCATTATTGAAGATCATTTTCTATTTTCATCTTGGCATGCTGATATTTTATATGTTTTGCTCAATTTAAATACACCTCCTGATTTTTCCAAAACAAATGCAATATTTTTTAAGTTGAAAGTTGTTAATTTCTGCATTTTGGATAAATGTCTATATTAGAAAAATGCTAGTGGATTATTGCTTAAATGTTTGCCTTAGAATGATGCAGATAAGATCAAGCATGAATTACATGAAGGAGAATGTGGAGGCCACCTCTATTGGAAGACAACTGCCAATAAAATCCTTAGAGCTAGGTACTACTGGCTCACCCTCTTTCAAGATGTCCACAAATTATTATTTATTGTCACAAATGCCAACTCTTTGAAGGAAAAAAGAAAATTGCTTCCCTTACCTCTGCAACCAATCACTGTTGAAGCTCCTTTTCAACAGTGGGGTCTAGACTTCATTGGGGAAATCCATCCTCCCTCATCTGCCCAACATAGATGGATCCTCGTTGCAATAGACTATTTTACCAAATGGATAGAAGCCATCCATTCTAGACAAACCACTGACTCTGTCATCATAAAATTCCTTGAAAATCATATCCTATCTAGATTTGGTTGTCCTAGAAATATTATCACTGACAATGCTGCTGCATTTGGATCCAAAAATATGGTTGAATTCTGTCATAAATATCATATTACATTGGGCCATTCTACTGCTTATTACCCTCAGGGTAATGGGTTAGCAGAATCCTCAAACAAAATTTTGGTGAATATAATCAAAAAGTTTCTAGAAGACAATAAGTAATCATAGCACGCAAATCTAGTACATGCACTATGGGCTGACAGATTAACACTTAAGAAATCAATTGGAATGTAGCCCTACCAGCTAGTTTATGGAGCAGATGAAATTTTTCCAACCAGCCTAGGAGTGCCAATCATGAAGTTGATCCAAGAAGTACAGTCTGAGGATAATGATATGACAAGAAGAATCAATCAGACCATACATCTTCAACAAACCAAAGAGGAAGTCTACAACAAAGCACTACACAAGCAAGAAAACATCAAGAAGATGTTTGATAAAAGAACAAAAGCTAGTGATTTCAGCATTGGTGACAAAGTTTTGAAGTGGGATTCTAGGAGAGAAGATAAGGGAAAACATGGAAAATTTGATAACTTATGGCTAGGCCCTTATATTATTCAAACTACTGCTGGTAACAATGCTTATTTCTTGCAGGAAGTGAATGGAACTGAACTCTTTGGAGGTCCTGTCAATGGTAGGATGCTCAAACATTATTTTTCTTAACTATTCCAGTTTGAAGCTTTTTTATTTTTTCCTCATTGTGAATATCATATCAATCATTGCATTCAAAGTTAGAAAAATAAAAATACAAAAACAATAGAAAAGAAAAAAGGGCAGAATGAAAAAAACAAAGGTACAACCCCATACCAAAAAGAGAGACAAAATCTGAAAGTGTGCAAACCTAAATACCACTCCTAAAAACACACTTCTAGTTAGTCATACAGCCTAATCATCACTAATTAGCTTTTCAATTTACTGCTAATAGGTTAGTGAATTAGATCAACCAAAAAACACTATCTTGGCTTATCAGTAAGGTAGATTATGATAGAAAAGCAGAGGTTCAAACAAGCTCAAATCTTGAACCTATGAGATTCATGAAGAACTGGTTCTAAAAGCTCAAAATTTGAACCGGGAAAGAAAGAGAAAACAACTCAAACAAGATCAAAACCATAGCTGAATAATAATGAAGGATGTTTTTGATTTTCAGATCTTAAGCCTTCACTGTTTTGTTTTAAATTTTCTGCAAATTTTAGTCTATGTGCAGTTTGTTTTTATGCCATAGGTCAACAGCAAGTCAGACTGCTTAATCTTGGCTTGGATGTTTTTAAATTTTTGTTCTAGAAAATAGAGAATAAAGGTCTGTCAGATAGTCGAATCCTAACAGATAGTAATTAGGTAGAGAAACTTATGAAATCAACTGTTTAAACTGAGTTCATGGAGAAATAAGAGTAGAAATATATTAGTTTCATGTTTTCAAAAGAATAAAACTTTTATGAAAAGAGTTTGCTAGTCCAAATGCACTCTAAAAGAAAAAAAAATGTTAGGATCATTAGGAATGGGTAGGTAGATATGTTGTTTTGATAGAATTCCATTGTTTTCAGATTTCTTCAAATATTTTCAGATCAAAGAAAGGTCAGCTAAAGAAAAAGGAAGTTGATGCCCAATGGATAAGGCACTCGTTTACTGAAAAGCCAGAGATCAATAGTTGAGGTTCTTGACACCTTCAAGAAGATGCCATCCCCATGTGGAGCCACAGTTAGCCACCTATAAAAAATTGTCATACCAAATGGTGGCTAAATCTTTTTAGCCTTCAAGAAACAATTCATGTTCAAATTGTGAGTTATTGAATTCTTATGATGATAATAACCCTTTGAGATAATCTTCACTATTTTTCACTATTAATCCTAAATAACCTTGCTATTTACTAAAGAAAAAATGCTTCTAAAAAATTCATTTTCCGTCACTTCACTTCTCTTTTCACTCATAAAGAATTCCATTTTTCACCCTTATTCCCTTCATAAATTCCTTCTAAAAACCCTTCATTTAACCTCTAAATCATTCCAAAGACCCTTTTTAAACCTTATGTTCCCCTTTCATTTGGTTCAAAAACTCCTATCTCATCTACTGAAACCCTTATTTGGCCTTAAAAACATTGTTTTTGGCCTAAAAAATCCCCTTTTGCACTATGAGGTCTTAAGTCCCTGAGGGATTATTTCCTATAGCACCTTTCCCCCATGTGGCCGAAGCCCCACAATCGGGCGCTTAAAGGCTTAAAAACCCTTTCCAAAACCCAAATTTCCTTTGTTTTTTCATTTCCCCGACGTTTTGATTTAAATGAATATAGACCATTGATCCACACAAATCAATGTCCATCGGGCTTTCTATCATCCACCCATCCATTTATCCTCTGCATCCTTGTTTAAATATTCACCACCCGATTTAATAATCCAACGGCCAGGATATATCCCGACCTTCCAAACTCACCCGATGCTCGTCTGCTCCACGACAAAATATCCCACGTCACCATGGACCCCGCTTACCTTTTAACCCCGAATCTTTCAAACCCGTCGCGTGTGATCCACACTGTCAGATCTGGACCCTACGATCCGATGGTGGATGTTACATATCGCAAAATTTTTGTGCCAGAGGTTTAATGCCCAAAAATTTTGCGAAATGGGTGGTATTGGGAAGGACACGCGTCAGATGCTGTATGGAATCGCATTTTTTTGGGGCAATACTACCTGCCCTGATTTTATTTTGTGAAAACCGCTGCCAATTTTCTGCCATGCCGTTGCCCTCCTCAAAGTAATTTTTTCCTTTAATCTCATCTGTCGATCTCTGAGATCGAACTGATTGTGTTGTATCGAAACCTCATTTTTCTGCCATTCATCTATTCTCCCAAGCGATTTCATCGAAAGATCTCCATCGTTGATTGTCATAATCCAACGGCTCCTGTTCGCCGTCACGCCCAAACCTCCATTTGCACCTGGTTAGCTGCTCTGCCAAGTTTTTCTCCCTTTTTCCACTGCATCCACATTTTTTCCTCACTGCTCCTCCACCCTCACGATCCTCTCAAGCAGTCTTTACCACATCTGCATGTTTTCTTAACAACATTTTTTGTTTTGTAGGGTTCTAATGGTGGTTAATTCGTGTATTTCCACAGTCATAGACAAGTGACCAGTTCAGTCCAGAATGACGATTCTGTGACTTATATCAATGAGTAAAAGGAACCAGCAGGGTTTCCAAATTCATGTTATCAGTGGATCGAGACCCCTGATCTTATATAAAACCCTCCAACTGACAGAAAGCCACCTGTGCCAGTGAAACAAAGTAGTAAAGTGTATCAAAAATGAAGGATCAATGACAAAGGGATTAATGCATAAACCTGAATATCAAGGTTTTAATCCACAAGTTAAAGAGATCAAGACAGTGCTAAAGAATAAAAACCCGAAGACGAAGATCAAAGCTAATTAAGCCTAAACACAGACCAAAAGAAAATTAAAAGTGTTTAAAGGTAAACAGAGAAAAATATCAGTAAAGGAGGTCTCCACTGCCACATCAGAGACCATTCATCTTCTTCAACTACCAAAAGTGCCACCTGCAGTCTCAATAAATCAAATGAAGACATAGTTATTACCCACTCAGAAGATATTTTCCTAAAGACAGATGAACAGTTATTTCGAACTAAAGAACATATTTTAAATTGTTAGTAAAGTTATTGTAAAAGATAAAAAGAGCCTTGAAATCAATATTTTCACCCACTAAGCCTAAAAAGTAGAAAATAGAGTTGTAAACCGAATGCTTTCTTGCCTTATTCCTTGCATGGTTTTCAAGGCTAGGAATTGCATTTAGTATAGAATTAATGATATTCAACCCTAGAAACTCTTCCACCTCCTCATTTTCTTATCAAATCTCTTTGAGGAGCACATTGTAAAAGGTTGGTCTCCAGATATCTGTTGCATGTAAATAGTTTTCTGAAGCTGCTGTAGCCCTGTTTATAATTGAAGATACATAAGCTGAGATGAGAAGTTTGAAGCTGTAGAAACCTACTGGACTTGATGATTGTAACTGGTTTGAACATCAATATACAAGTTGATTCATGGGATCCTATGTCAATGGTGATGTGTTTCTCACTTTAATCGTTATTTTTCTTTATGTTTCCATTCTGTTCACTTTTCTCTGATAAAGAACAACAAATATAGATTAGGATTTACTCCTGAAGTACCCTAAATCTCACTGAAAATATTTATCATTTATGTTTTCTGCTGATTTTTTATATGAAGGTAATTCAATAGATTATAACCACTGAAGTGTTGGTGAGCCCATATTTCCTGAGTACAACTTGATATTTTATCTTTGAATGTTCTTGAGAAGTTTGCTAATTAAAGCTCAGCTAGAGAAGTTTATGCTTAGCCCTATCCTCTGGTTTATCTCCGATAGTTTCTTTGAAGAGTTCCCTTAAGAGTATGTCGAAAGCAGGCTAGTTTCAAAGTACTTACCTGATCTTAGACTAATTTTTATGTTTATCATGAATGTTTTCCTTTTGAATACACTGAAAGCAGGCTAAGTTAAAAGTCTTTACTTGATCTTAAGCTATTATAAGTGTTTTAAATGTTTTCTATTGAAAGTACATCAAAAGTAGGTTAGTTTAGAAGTACTTACCTAATCTTAGATTACTTTTGTGACATTCTTAAGTGCATGCCAAAAGCAGGATAGTTTCAAAGTACTTACTAGATTTTAGGTTGCTCTTTGTTTCTTCATCTATTTGATTTCCCTCACTCCATTTCTTATTGTTTCATTCCATAAAATCAGCTTAAAGAGATCCTTTGACATAGATGAATTGCCCCATGGACCACTCTTGAACCTTGCTATTTCAATTAAATCCTCTTATGAATCCATAGCCCAATGGATTAAAGCTCCTCCTTGCCTATCTTATTAGCCAAACCATTATTCCACCTATTTACACCTTCACCCTTCATATAGACTTCCTTCACCTTCATCATATCCTTGCCCAACCAAACAAACAAAACCCTTGTTCCTAATAACTAGCCTAAAATCACACTAAAAGCCTTAAAGATCATATATTTAAACACACTTGTAGAGAGATCCCTCTCTGGATTCAGGAGGGCTAGATCCTAG
Organism: Pinus albicaulis; assembly: GCA_034641835.2. Classification (NCBI taxonomy): domain Eukaryota; kingdom Viridiplantae; phylum Streptophyta; class Pinopsida; order Pinales; family Pinaceae; genus Pinus; species Pinus albicaulis. Next base: position 1,312,054,911 of record CM076584.1, on the reverse strand, counting down.
AATCCCAAATTGGTTTTCATGTAGGCTCTGCAGCGTTTGTAATTGCCAATCTTGCAAACTACAGAGACCCTAACAAGAGTAATATGACAATAAGACTAGTTAAAAATAATATTCATGCAGCCATATAAATTAAATGGTTGGTAATGCCTATACAATCAATTAATATTACACATCTCACCTACTTTATGATACATTTTACATAATCATGATTAAATAAATCATGAAAATTAAATAAATTATAATGTTATTATTATTATTATTATTTTTAAATAAAAAAAGAACTACTCCTCATGGGGTTGTTAATTGAGGTCTACAGGGGTTGGGGGTCTCGCCTTCCAATCTAAGGAGATTATCATCCACATGCATGCGAGTAAAGGTTTATTCACCCTACATAGAGTGCAACATACAAAGGAGGAAAGACGGTTGGCCAGAGGCTCAAGCTGAAGGCAAGCCACTTTGGGTACCAAAAATGGTTGCTTCGTTAACTGCTCGCGAGAATATTGAGGAGTAAGTGGTTGCCTTCAAACTATATCATATAATTGGAAAAGTTCTCCAATTTCATGACTAGTTAACTATATCATATAATTGGAAACATTTCTTAAATAAAAATTTATCCATTGATATTTAGTGTGTCACATGCAATCTCAACTTTTAATTGACACTTGGGAAACCTATAAATACAACCCTCATCTCACTACTTAGCAATGGGGATTGTTTATATTAGAGCTATCACTCTCTGACTTTGTAACCAAGTAGTTTTAATTTATTTTCAAGCATAATGAGCCATCCACATACTTATTTTTCTAGAAACTCAAAATGGAGCACAATTAGTTCAATTTTATTGGGAATGTATTGCATTGTTTATATTGGATATTCTCAGTTGTTCACTTCTTAATTGTTAATTCTAGCTAATTAAATTGTGTTTGATTTATATTGTGATTTCATTCATATTTATTAATTTTTGTTCCCAAATCACATTCTACTAGACCCAGTGGGATGCATATCTGTTATTTTAACAAATTTGTGAGTACTTTTAATGATTTTTTTGGTGTGGGTATGATGCAATGCATACATTGCAAAATTTTATGCATGTTTTGAATTTTATTATGCATTTTTTTTTCCTTCAAATTTTTTGATCTTGCACTTAATTTTTAATTTTTATCACTTAATTTGCAGGATTTAAAATTTCTGATTTCATTAAAAAAAGAAAACCTGAATTGTAAGATTTAAGGTCTTAGGCCATGTAACCCTATTCCAAGGTCACAAATCCCTGCTTTATATTACAAACAAACTTTAAAAAAATCCAACAAAATGCATGACAACCAAACCAATTGTCATTCTTTTACATCAAATTATTTTCTTTATCTAATAAGAAATGAAAAATCCTCACTGTAACACCCTCTTCCCACTTCTACTCAAGTAACCAACCAACTAGGGTAAACATGTGACGAGAGGCTACTAATATTAGATTCAGCCTCCTAGATGACCTTAAGGAAGTGGAAGCGATGGAAACACGACAAATACACCTTTCACAACATAAACAACACCTCCAAGAGGTAAACCACCCTCCCAGACTCCTGAAACTTGAAGAGGGGTTCGATTTTTACCCTCTTAAGCCTTAGAAGCAGACATATAAGGGCAAGGAAGCAAATATAAACCCTTAACTGTGGGCTATCCTTAGAAAGGTAGTAGACACGGCCCCAAGCAATCAATTCTGTGACTGCGGCTTCGAGATTTGTGGCACATTTTCAGCCCCTAAGCCCAGTTCACTACCCAGAACTTCATGTAACTTCATGAAAGGATAAATAACATTAAGAAAAAGGTATGGAAGAAATCACATCATTAGGAACTCATATGGACCCCTCCCGACCATGATAGGCATTTAGTCAAACATGTCACAAACATTGCATATACAGGTATAAAAAACAGATTTAAACAGAGGGGTCTCATACTTATCTCAGAATTTCTAAGAAGCATTAATACTCCCTTACATCATAAGCTATAATACAATATATTTGATGAAAGATACATGGTGTATTCATTTACAGGTAAAAACATGGAGAGAGCCATACATCATCACTGATAAATTAGATTGTTATAATCAACATAATAGCAACATAAATACAATAGATACTACAAAAATAGAATCCATGTAATAATAAATACAATTATATATCAATTACCAAAGGAATTAGCTTCTCATTAATGAGTGTAAAAACTAACCAAAGATGGGATTTCCACGTTCCACCTGACCATAGATTGGGTGAGACAAATCTATCTTCAGCCAATCACCCTCGTGACATATTCCAAGCATGAACATGAGACTCAAACCAAAAAACCAACTAGGGTATCCCGAGGCTAAACCACCTCACCATCATAAAAAATAAACCAGGCTTTATCGTGAACTACACCCGATCACTAGGCAAAAATAAGCATGGATGTCATCGGATTCTTTGTGCCTAAACTATGAGGAATTTTCATGTCTCCTAGTCTCTCACGTTTTACCACAACACACAATTTGAATCAGGGGTCACTAGGCCCTAAAATGAGACATACTATCTAGGCTTTACTGCAATCTAAAACATGTGATTCATAGGCCTGAATGGAGAGAAAACAACCTCTAGGCTTACTGTATATCTCGCCATTCACCGGTCGAGGATTACTAAGCCTACCGAGGCAACACACTATCCATCTTTACCATAACCCACAGTCTGGTTATGGGGTTACTAGGCCATGTGTTATATAAATTTGGAGATCCACCCACTCATCTTCGAATCCATTTGGTATTCCAGCTAAACCAAAACATGAAAACTCCACAACACCATGGTTATCCAGAAATGGCAAGGCTAGGATGAAAACACTACCAAACCTGGTAAAATCCATGCCAAGATAGCAAGAAACTACATACAATACCATGCATGCCAAATCTAGAAAGGAAAATACACATGAAAATCGATACCTGCCAAGAATCATGTTGTAGCTTCTTGATTCTTGCTCCTCCTTGCTTTCTTCCTCATTTTTCCTGCTTTCTTTTCTTTCTTGCTCCAAATCCAAAATGCTCCAAAAAATATAAGTGTCCATGAGTGAGTGAGAGAGATAATAATGAGAGAGATCCAAAAAATTCACTGAAAAAAAGGTTGAACCAAAAAAATCTTGCCAACTGATCCTCAGAAGATTTTGTATAGAATAGGCCTCTATTTTCTTCCTTTTTCCATTATTTTCATTCATTTTCCTCCTCACATGAAACCTATGACCTTTCACCTTCTTTTTATCCTATTTTCCATTATTGTCATAAATAAATTCTGAATAATGCCTCATGTCTTTCCAAATACTTTTCTTTTTCCTTTTCCAAATTACTTTGCCATAATAAACCGAAGTGAACACCCACAAGAATGCTTTTACCAACATTTAGCTGTGAATAAGTGTCCCATCAACCGTGGTTATTATTTTTAACTTTTATTACATGAAATTTGCAGCAAGGTTGTTACAGAACCCTTCGCCTTGGGGGACACCATCCTCGGTGTTCAACCACACATATAACTCAACAAAACTGTTGAAAGGAAAACATACTTCCCATGGAGATTTATAACATATCTCATTACATTATTTACAATGAATAACCTACTCAAAAGAAAAAATAATCATGAAAATCATGCCGTGTACTAGAGATTTATAGCACAAATCATTACGATATTTATAATAATATACACATATACAATTTTTCTCAACCACCAGATATAGAATGCAGAGTTTCACACCTCCGCCCTCAAAGTAATACCAGGATTCACCACCTTTCTATGAAGTCTAGAATCCACTATCAAAGTCAAATTTGCATCCAATAACCACCACTACAATCTTGTGCTACTATACTCTCAGTGAACAGTTATCGACTCATTGTTCCAGAGCACATTCCTAATGTTCATATGATTCTATATGGAAATGATAATGACCAAGACAAATCCACCCCATCCTTCCCTTCTCTGCAATGCAGCCGCTCGGTAAATTCAGTAAGTTTCTAGGTGCGCCATTGCCAAGATGCTAAAGTAGAGCACATGGAATCATTATCTGAGTATAGAATATCCTCGGATTCAAACATAGATGGCTGATGAACATTCTATATAATACGTAATCCATGCTAGCAATACGAAATACAACGGCGCTCGTTTTGGATAATTCATTCTAACAAATTGTAAGTAATAGGCCTAGGATTATTACGTAGTAAGATTTGATTACCATCGCCTTCGACTTGCTTTACTTCAATTTATCAAACACGCAATCAGTGGTGTTGTTTCTAGTCAGTTTAATCGGCTATGACATCTCTACATCAAAAACTTTTGCAGTCATAACCTTTGGCTATAGGAAGCTAATTAAAGCGGGTTGAATTTTCTAGTTCAAGAACCTTCCTGAAGGAACATAAATTGATACGTTGTAGATAAAAGTTTTGATGTAGGGTACTTTAAGGATATTGTAGCTATACGTGTAGATTTATATTTAATTAAAATGATTGTAGTCAGCTGCATAGAAGTTATACCTTGAAGAGTTCAACGACGTTAAGCCAAAGTTAATAGTTAGTGTTTTTATAAATATGTTAAGATTGTATTTTTATAGATATGTTAATATTTATTCTTATTATGAATTGGTATCTGACTTTGTGAGAAGTATAAATTTTATAAAATAAATAAATATTTTAATGAGTTCACAAAATATTTAAAATTTTTTGGTTAACATAAATAAATAAAGTTTTTTTAAATGGTCTGAAACGAAGTCACTTGTTTTACTTAGCTACTATTATCATATTTCAATCTGCAATCAAACAAAAATTAATTGTTTCACTGTGATGGAAACAACATGAAAAGACATTACTCCCTAGACCATCTTGTTTGGACTTTTCGACACTTAAAAGGTGGATTGTTGAAGTGATCATATATTTTTTTGCACTAATCAATTGTCTTTTTTTGGTTCTCATATTTTCTTTGGCTACTCTACTTCATTTAAAAAAAATATATCAAATAGAAGTTAGATATATTTGCACTAATCAATCGTACCTAGCTTTTCGTCTAATGTGAACTACTCTATTCCGTTCATTTTATTTTTTTCATTTTATCATAATTTTAAATAATAATAATAAAATATTATCATAATTTTAAATAATAATAAAAAATATTTGAAATCTAATAGAAGTTAAATATATTTGGATTATGTTAAATACGCATCATGATCAAAATATATAGCGACTTTCAAATTTTTTCTTTTATCCCTTTCATTGTTATGTATTTTATTTAATGAATAGCAAATGACATTTTTTTTCTTTTACCCACTCAAAAAGAAAAGTGGTTCATAATATAATTGTTTCATTTGAGTGAGGTATTTGTTAGCTTTGTGATTCACACTATATTTTTTTCCTTTATGGTGGTGTTGGAATTCTTGAATTCATCATATTATTTATTTATATACATTTTTAAAGTAATGCTTAAATTTTTTGAGTAATTCTTAAATTTTATATGGTTTATATTGTTTTATCGGTACTAATTATTTGATCAATTGTTCAAAAACTTATATGGTTGAGCATATTCTTTTTCTACACATGTTTTTGATAATTATATTAATTATATTTAATTTTAATTTTTTAATAAAAAAATATCAAATTAGTTAATTAATTTTTTATTATTTTATTTTATTAGTTTTAATACATTAATTAAAGTAGAACTAATTAATAAAATTAATAGAACTAATTATTTTTTATAACAATAACGACAACAAAAAATTAATAAGTAAAAATAGTATTAAAAAACCAACATATCTATTATAAAGAAAATAGTGGACATTAACAACCATCATCATCATCAAAGAGAATATAAGTAATCTACAATAATATGAGAATAACACTAGTTTAAAATAATATTCATGCAACCATATAAATTAAATGGTTGGTAATGTCTATATACATCAACTATTGTTAAGCATCACACCTACTTCATGATACATTTCATATTATCATAATTAAATAAATTCATAAAAATTAAATAAATTGTGATGTTATTTTAAATTATAATTATTACTATTAAATATAAAAAGAATTATTACTCACGGTGTTGTTGATTGAGATGTAATGGGGTTGGGGGTGGTGCCTTTCAACCCAAGGAGATTAGCATCCACGAGAGTAAATATTTATTCACCCCGAATAGAGTGCAACATATAAAGGAGGAAGGAGGGTTGGCCACTTTGGAGCCTCAAGTTGAAGGGAAGCCACTTGGAGAGAATATTGAGGGGTAAGTGGTTGCCTTCAAACCACTCTAATTTCTTTAATTGTGTGATTAGTTAACTATATCATATAATTGGTTACATTTCTTAAATTAAAATTTATCCATTAATATTCAGTATGTCATATGCAATCTAAACTTTTAATTGACACTTGAGAAGCCTATAAATACAACCCTCATCTCTCTACTTAACAATGGGGATTTTGCATATTAGAGCAGAGCCACCCACATACTTATTTTTCTAGAAATTCAAAATGGAACACAGTTAGTTCAATTATATTGAGAATGGATAGCATTGTTTATATTGAATTTTCTCAATTGTTCACTTCTTCATTGTTGATTTTAAGTAATTAAATTATGTTTTATTTATATAGTAATTTCATTCTTATTTATTAATTTTTATTCCATCATCTCTATTTATATATAAGTGGTATATTATTAGATCTCTATTTACTCTGCAGCATTTGTATTTGCCAATATTGCAAACTACAGAGACCCTAACAAGAGTAATATGACAATAAGACTAGTTTAAAATAATATTCATGCAGCCATATAAATTAAATGGTTGGTAATGCCTATACACATCAATTAATATTACGCATCTCACCTAATTTATGATACATTTCACATAATCATGATTAAATAAATTATAATGTTTTTATTATTATTATTATTATTATTATTATTAAATAAAAAAAGAACTACTCCTCATGGGGTTGTTAATTGAGGTCTAATGGGGTTGGGGGTCCTGCCTTCAAATCTAAGGAGATTATCATCCACAAGCATGCGAGTAAAGGTTTATTCACCCTACATAGAGTGCAACATACAAAGGAGGAAAGACGGTTGGCCAGAGGCTCAAGCTGAAGGCAAGCCACTTCGGGTCCCAAAAATGGTTGCTTCATCAACTTCTCGCGAGAATATTGAGGAGTAAGTGGTTTCCTTCAAACCACTGTAAGTTCTCCAATTGTGTGATTAGTTAACTATATCATATAATTGGAAAAATTCTCCAATTACATGACTACTTAACTATATCATATAATTGGAAATATTTCTTAAATAAAAATTTATCCATTGATATTTAGTGTGTCACATGAAATCTCAACTTTTATTTAACACTTGGGAAATCTATAAATACAACCCTCATCTCACTACTTAGCAATGGGGATTGTTTATATTAGAGCTATTACTCTCTGACTTTGTAACCAATTAGTTTTAATTTATTTTCAAGCATAATGAGCCATCCACATACTTATTTTTCTAGAAACTCAAAATGGAGCACAATTAGTTCAATTTTATTGGGAATGTATTGCATTGTTTATATTGGATTTCCTCAGTTGTTCACTTCTTAATTGTTAATTCTAGTTAATTAAATTGTGTTTGATTTATATTGTGATTTCATTCATATTTATTAATTTTTGTTCCCAAATCACATTCTACTAGACCCAGTGGGATGCATATCTGTTATTTTAACAAATTTGTGAGTACTTTTAATGATTTGTTTGTTGTGGGTGTGATGGAATGCATACATTACAAAATTTTATGCATGTTTTGAATTTTATTATGCATTTGTTTTTCCTTCAAATTTTTTGATCTTGCACTTAATTTTTAATTTTTATCACTTAATTTGTAGGATTTAAAATTTCTGATTTCATTAAAAAAAGAAAACCTGATTTGTAAGATTTAAGGTCTTAGGCCATGTAACCCTATTCCAAGGTCACAAATCCCTGCTTTATATTACAAAAAAACTTTAAAAAAATCCAACAAAACCCATGACAACCAAACCAATTGTCATTCTTTTACATCAAATTATTTGGTTTATCTAATAAAAAATGAAAAATCTTCAGTGTAACACCCTCTTCCCACTTCTACTCAAGTAACCAACCAACTAGGGTAAACATGTGACGAGAGGCTACTAATATGAGATTAAGCCTCCTAGATGACCTTAAGGAAGTGCAAGCGATGGAAACATGACAAATACACCTTTCACAGCGTAAACACCACCTCCAGGAGGTAAACCACCCTCCCAGACCCCTGAAACTTGAAGAGGGGTTCAATTTTTACCCTCTTAAGCCTTGGAAGTGGACATATAAGGGAAAGGAAGCAGATATAAACCCTTAACTGTGGGCTAGCCTTAGAAAGGTAGTAGCCAGGGCCCCAAGCAATCAATTTTGTGACTGCGGCTTCGGGATTTGTGGCACATTTTCAGCCCCTATGCCCAGTTCACTGCCCAGAACTTCATGTAACTTCATGAGAGGATAAATAACATTAAAAAAAAGGGTATGGAAGAAATCACATCATTAGGAACTCATATGGACCCCTCCCGACCATGATAGGCATTTAGTCAAACATGTCACAAACATTGCATATATAGGTATAAAAAATAGATTTAAAAATAGGGGTCTCATACTTATCTCAGAATTTCTAAGAATCATTAATACTCCCTTACATCATAAGCTAGAATACAATATATTTGATGAAAGATACATGGTGTATTCATTTACAGGTAAAAACATGGAGAGAGCCATACATCATCACTGATAAATTAGATTCTTATAACTAGCATAATAACAATAGAAATACAATAGATACTACAAAAATAGAATCCATGTAATAATAAATACAATTATATATCAATTACCAAAGGAATCAACTTCTCATTAATGAGTGTAAAAACTAACCAGAGATGGGACTTCCACGTTCCACCTGACCATAGATTGGGTGAGACAAATATATCTTCAGCCAATCACCCTCGTGACATATTCCAAGCATGAATGTGAGAATCAAACAAAAAAACCAACTAGGGTATCCTGAGGCTAAACCACCTCACCATCATAAAAAATAAGCGAGGCTTTATCGTGATCTACACCCGATCACTAGGCAAACATAAGCATGGATGTCATCGAATTCTCTGTGCCTAAACTATGATGAATTTTCATGTCTCCTTGTCTCTCACACTTTACCGCAACCCACAATTTGAATCAAGGGTCACTAGGCCCTAAATTGAGACATAATATCTAGGCTTTACTGCAATTTAAAACATGTGATTCTTAGGCCTGAATGGAGAGAAAACCACCTCTAGGCTTATGTATATCCCGCCATTCACCAGTCAAGGATTGCTAAGCATACCGAGGCAACACACTATCCGTCTTTACCATAACCCTCAGTCTGGTTATGGGGTTACTAGGCCATGTGTTATATAAATTTGGAGATCCACCCACTCGTCTTCGAATCCATCTGGTATTCCAGCTAAACCAAAACTTGAAAAATCCACAACACCATGGTTATCCAGAAATGGCAAGGCTAGGATGAAAACACTGCCAGACCTGGTAAAATCCATGCCAAGATAGCAAGAAGCTACATACAATACCATGCATGCCAAATCTAGAAAGGAAAATACACATGAAAATCGATACCTGCCAAGAGTCATGTTGTAGCTTCTTGATTCTTGCTCCTCATTGCTTTCTTCCTCATTTTTCCTGCTTTCTTTTCTTTCTTGCTTCAAATCCAAAATGCTCCAAAAAATATAAGTGTCCATGAGTGAGTGAGAGAGAGAATAATGAGAGAGATCCAAAAAATTCACTGAAAAAAAGGTTGAACCAACAAAATCTTACCAACTGATCCTCAAAAGATTTTTTATAGAATATGCCTCTATTTTCTTCCTTTTCCAACATTTTCATTCATTTTCCTCCTCACATGAAACCTATGACCTTTCACCTTATTTTTATCCTATTTTCCATTATTGTCATAAATAAATGTCGAATAATGCCTCATGTCTTTCCAAATACTTTTCTTTTTCCTTTGCCAAACTACTTTGCCATAATAAACCGAAGTGAACACCCACTAGGATGCTTTTACCAACATTACATGTGAATAAGTGTCCTATCAACCGTGGTTATTATTTTTAACTTTTATTACATGAAATTTGCAGCAAGGTTGTTACAGAACCCTCCCCCTTGGGGGACACTATCCTTGGTGTTCAACCACACATATACCTCAGCAAAACTGCTGAAAGGAAAACATACTTCCCAGGGAGATTTATAACATAGCTCATTACGTTATTTACAATGAATAACCTACTCAAAAGAAAAAATAATCATGAAAATCATGTCGTGTACTAGAGATTTATAACACAACTCATTACAGTATTTAAAATAATATCCACATATACAATTTTTCTCAACCACCAGATATAAGGATAAAAATTTTGCATCTGTAAGAAGGGAATGCAGAGTTTCACACCTCCACCCTCAAAGTAATACCAGGATTCACCACCTTTCTATGAAGTCTAGAATCCACTATCAAAGTCAAATTTGCATCCAATAACCACCACTACAATCTTGTGCTACTATACTCTCAGTGAACAGTTACCGACTCATTGTTCCAGAGCACACTCCCAATGTTCATATGCTTCCATATGGAAATGTTAATGACCAAAACAAATCTACCCCATCCTTCCCTTCTCTGCAATGCAGCCGCTCGGTAAATTCGGTAATCCTCTTCCGTGCAGTCACTCACTTTCTAAATTCCCTGGCATCCCCTATCTACGTGATCCATCCCTTGGGAAGGCTTCCCTGCATCGAAAGATACAAAATCCAAGGCATACACCTGCCTCAAAAACGTCATACTGGTCAAATCATGCTCATGGAAACCAATGGACATGATTTGATACCTTCTCCTTGAAAGTATTTAAGGAGAAGAGTTAGGGGAATTATACCCTACGTGTGATCGAGGAATCTCTATTAATATAAATCAACCATGTATCATCGTATTTTTCGAACTTGCTGAGATTCCAAGTGAATATTGGAGGATATTCATGGCCAACAAAACTTCTACAATTGAATTCCCAATTGAGGAAATTACAGGTAATTCACCCATGAAACCTATTTCTCTAACAACATTACCTAATTTCCATGGCCTCTCTTCCTAGGATCCAAATACATTCCTCTTCTAGTTCTATGGTGTCTATCAAGGGCATGATTATGTTTCAGATGCTCAAAAACTAAAGATATTCCTTGCTAATCTAAAGGGGATAATTTTGTTGTGGATTATGGGTCTAGGAGGAAATTATACCATGATGTGGGAGAATATGAAGAAAACCTTCCTTGAGAAATACCATGGCTACTGCAAGTCTCGGGACATTAAATAAGAGATCTTCGAGATAATGCAGAACAAGGATGAGAATATGCAGGATTTCGTGGAATGTTTTAAATATAGCTTTCAAAGATCGGGTCATAGTGATCTCGATAAAGGTATTTTAAAGATAAACATGCTTCGTGCATTGAGAGAAGAATCTCTGGAACTTTTGAATGTGGTAGGAAATGGGGATATATCAAAGGAATATTTTGATACGATCTATGAATTGTGTGTCAAATTTTCATGAGGATCTGCAAGGCACAAGTAAGGAACATTAGAATATTATAATAGAACTCTCAAATCATCCAACAGTGGGATCAAAAAATAAAAAATTGGGAACCTAATAGATAATTCGAGGACTGACATATTAATCACATTGTCTTCAGAGTTAGATTTTTCGCAAGAAAAACAGAAATAGATCGAAGCAAAGAAATCAATGGCCATATTCCACTCACAATGTAGGAAGAAGAACCTGCTAAAGGATTGTCCACTTAATTTCATCGAAACTTGTGCAATATGTGAGAAAAATAACTCCATAAGCATGTTTCCATGACTTCTTGAGCTGAATGCAGTTTTTCACGGGGGCAGACGAAGAGATAGACCAACTCTATTTTATAAGACCAAAGAATCCATGGTTTCCACAACCTCATAATATGAATCAAGGTATGAATAAAGACCCTTCTCAATATTTTAATTATTTTAATTATGGGTCTCAGCTTGCAACATTTCCCTCTCCATCATGGCCATAGTATTACAAGTATTCTACAACATGAAATTCATGGTCACCTAAACCTAGACCAGTCCCTTCCTATTCTCAGAACTGGTGTGGTCCCTCTTCGTACAATCAACTTTCTTAGCCTATGACATCACAACATCTAAAACTCCTGCCAAAATCCTCTACTAGTACTTGTCCTCTTCGTCCTCAACTGCCTGTTCAAACCAACATGAATCTAAATAATAGGAGAATCCAACAGGTTGATACACTCAACCTTCTTGCATATGGTATTGCCACTTTGGAATGAAATGAGTTAAATATTCGATCCAGATGAGTGGTGAACACAAATACTTCACCAATAATAATTGAAAAAACTGAGGGCGAAGTCTCGACCTAGGAACCATAAATTGTACACCGCTTTGGGGAAGTTGGGGGTGATCCAAAACAATTTTTTGTGGAACAAAAACCCCCCACCAAACCAATTGTCACTCGAGGGGGTCACACAGACCCACCTTATCCTGAGAGGTTGTCCTTGAGTAAACACATCCCTCAACATGAGTGTGATCTCATGGAAGAATTACGTAATCTATTTGTTAAAATACCATTGCTCCAAGCCATGAAAGATGTGTCAATTTATGCCAAAAAAAACTAGGGAACTGTGCTTAAAGAAATCTCGGAGGAAGCCTAAATATCCACTTACTATCATGTCATGGAGAAATTTTCAGATATGATGCTCAGAAAAACTACACTCGTTAAATACTGTGACATAGGGAACCCTATACTCACAGTTCAAATCAATGGTGTTGATATTCCAAATGTTCTGGTAGATCTCGGGGCTACAATTAACGTTATAACTTCATAAAATATACTTAATTTGGGCTTAATCAACCTTAAACCAACCCCAATGGTTCTAAAACTTGCAAACCAATCTATTGTGAGACCTGTAGGGAAATTGGAAGATGTAATCATTTATGTGGATTCTTGGGAATACCTGGTTGATCTCTTAGTACTACACACTCAATCACCAGTACAGAGCCATCCCTTGATGTTAGGAATACCATGGATCGCTACGGCAAATTCCTACATTGGGTGTCGATCAGGAAAAGATGGTAATATCAAATGGGGGAAATTATAGAAGAATCTTTGTTCTTTACCCTCCACCAGCCAGGTAAAGCTCATCGATCAACTGGGTTTATATGCAAATCCTTCCCATTGTGATGAATATGAATGAAAATGTTTCCAGACCAATTCTCACTGTTAGGAGAAAGCTCTTTGTTTGATGGAGAAACGAGCGATGCTATTAACACATTTATTAGTGATCCCAACTCCCCTTTTCTTTTTAACCCGGCTGTTATTAGAATCCGTTATGAGTTATACAGGAATATGACCTGGCAGGAAACTAAAGCGAAAATGTTCTGGTCACGTTAGTTCATAGTTGTATTTAAGTAGAGATTGATCATGAGGAAAACCTTGAATATCAATCCCAACCTATCGCCCTATCAAACTGAATAATTATTAAAAATTCTTCTAAATGAGAAGGAGGTACTTGCTTTGGAATATGTGGATATGAACATAATTCATCCCGACTTATCTACCTATCACATATATATAAGAGAGGAATGACGATATGGTCCCCAACCACAAAGAATAATGAACCTTGCTTTCAAAAACATTGTTAAGGAAGAACTGGAGAATCTATTGGATGTTGGATTTATTTATCCAATCTATAACAGCCAATGGGTATCCCCATTGGTAATAGTCCCGAAGAAAAATTCCATGTGGAGGATGTGTGTCAAATATATGGAACTAAATAAAACTACATATAAATATCGCACAACTTATCGCTTGTCGACTAGGTTCTGCGACACACTATCCGGAAAAAAAGAGAGTTATTTTATTTTTGGACGAGTTCGATGAATACAATCGGTCGAATGTCTCTTAAGGATTATGACAAGACCAATTTTACTTTCCTTATACATTCATATGGGTCTCCCATTTATGATTTGTAATGCACTTGCTACTTTCCAACAGGAAATACTCAGAATCTTCTCTTATTTGATTAATGACAATGTTGAAATTTACTTGAACAATTTTACTCCTTATGGTGATGTGTTTGAATATGGTTTGGAAAGCTTAGAAAAGGTAGTTAAGCGATGTAAATAGACTTGTTTTTCTCTTAGAACTGTGAAATTTCATGTGATGATGGAAGAAGGGATCATCCAGGGGTATTTACTTTCAGCAGGAGGAATATAGGTTTATCCCACTAAGGTTGAGGTAATCCTAAATTTTCCCACTCTAAAGACACAGACAACGGTAGGAAGCGTTATTGGTTATGTTTGTTGGGTATTATTGATGCTTTAACAGAATTTTTTTCTAACATATAATTCCCACTTTTCCAACTACTATCTAAAGATGCATAATTTGTGTGGTGCTTGTGAATCAACTTTTTAAGGGATCAAGAAATTAGTCTGTGAGGCTCCAATATTGTGTGGCCCCGATTGGAAACTTTCATTCAATATTTCTACGAGCGCTTCCCATATATAATTTGGAGCAATATTGGGACAACATGAGGATAATAAGTCATATGCAATGTACTATGTCCGCAGGAATTTAACTCTTGCTGAGCTTAATTATATGGTAACTGAGAAGGAATTTTTTGTTGGCATTTATGTTGTTAACAAATTCCAGCATTATATTACAGGGTACACCACCTTTGTGCATACAGATCATTCATCCATTAGGTATCTAATAAATAAAAATATAACTCTTGGATGAATCAGAATATGGTTATTGTTGTTCGAAGAATTTGATATCACTATTGTGGACAAACTAGGGAAAGATAATGTTGTAGAAAATTTACTGTGTAGGCTGAATATTAACAATGAATATACGCCTGTAGAAGATATTTTCATGATGAACATATTTTTTCAATTTATACTCAAATCCCTTGGTATGAAAATGTTGATAACTATCTTGTTGCAGGTAAGGTACCTCATAATTTGTCCCACAGGGAACAATGGAAAATTATTTAGCAAAGCGCCCGTTATACATTGATAGAAGGGTACCTCTTATACAATGGAGTAGATTAGCAAATACGACAATGTGTAGGTGAGGACGATATATATGATGTCTTGAAGGCTACCCACGATGAACCTTGCGGGGGACACTTTGCTGATGAATGGACCAGTCACAAGGTGCTGCATATGGGATACTATTGACCCTCTATATTCCGGGATGCTAGAAAATATGTTCCACACTGTGACAACTATCAAAAAATGGGCTAGCCTATTCGATCAATTGAAATTTCAATGTAGACTCATCTAGTCCTTGAGCCCTTTAAGAAACGTGCCATTCATTTTGTCGGGTCATTTAATCCTCCCTCTCATGAGAAGTTCCATATCCTTTTCTGTATAGAGTATGTGACGAAATGGGTGGAAGCCAAGGTTGCTTGAAAAGCCACTGAACAAACTATCTCCTACTTCCTATTTGAAGAAATATTTTCTCAATATGGGACTTCTAGAGAAATAGTTTCATATGGAGGGGAATAATTGACATCGCATTCAACAAAAACTCTTGTGAAAAAATTTGGAATCAAACATCGGGTGACATCCCCATATCACCCTCAAGAGAATATTCATGTAGAGAGTGTTATCACTCCACCAAATTCCAAAGGCTGATGAAGGAATCCCAATAGAGGTAACCGCAAACCAAGCTTTTGACTTGATAGCTATCCCTATCAAGTCAGAGAGGGCTCTCTCCAAAAAGGGTCACAACGAGGAGGGCTCAAGAAATTAGGGTTTTTAGGCTAGACAATGAGTACAAAGGGTTGTTTTTATTTTTGGTTTGGTTGGGTAAATTAGTAGATAATGAAAATAGATTAAGGAAAGGCTAGGTCGGGGAAAAAGACAAAAAGGATTGTAGGGATGAATGGGGAAAGCTAGGCATAATTTCAATCACTTGAGGCAAATGGTTATGGGATGGTTCAAAAAATATAAGAAGGCTGAGGGAAGCATAAAAGATGAATATCTCTGAGACAGAAGACATGAAAAAAATTATGAACAGTTATCCAAAACAGAGCATGACTAGCATGAATTGTGAATCTCACACTTATAAAAGATGATATCATAGAAATGGAAAGGAAATGAACAATACATTCACAAATATGTAAATAAAGAGGAAACAATGAAGGATATTTAATACCACAGGTATCCCATAAATATAGATGCAACTCCTCTTGTATTAATGGCCAAAACTGAATACAAAGTCTTCTTGATCCACAAAGAAAAATGAAACTGATTCCAACCCTTGACTCCTGTGAAGATCTAAGCCAAATAGACCTCAAAACCAACTCCACTCAACCATAGGGGTCGAACTCATGAGATGAGGGAGACATTGCATAAAAATTTGAACTGATATCTAGAGTGTAGGATGAGAAAAGTGACTCATTCCTATCTCTAATGAATTGATTCATTACACCTTAACTATTTGACTTACCTAATGTATTTACTCTAGGTAAAAGTAAAGACATGATATTTACATTCATCTTGACCATTTACATAAGTAAATTCCTCATTTCCTAAATTAAAAGTCAAACTGGAGTGAAACTTCAAACAATTTTGAAGACTGTGTAAAATACATTTGTCTTGTGAAACGCGCAGCATCTAGGCAGAAAAATTTACCTCTGTTCAAGGCTGATTTTGAGTGCCTTCCTGGTGTCCCAATCAACTCCATGATAGCTCATTGGAAAGACCTTTGAGTCTATTTTCCAAAACTACCTCTAGTTTTCAAAATGGTGCTCATTTTCCCTGTCCAAAACCTATTCTCCCAATACTAGTAAACGTGTAGCGACCAAGCAGATTTAGAGGCAAAAACATGAAATTTTGATGGTTTTTTGAGTTTTTGATGGATCATTTCTCCTCCAAAAACTTTGAAACTTTCTAGCATTGATGTCCTCATCAATAAAAACTTGCTGGTAGTGTCCATTTTTCAATTTGAGGTCCCAAAAAAGAGTGTAGCGTCATGGTCGCTATGCGTTTAGGAAAAAATTTGTGTGAAAAAATACTCAAAAACACAGAATTTTCATAGAATGCAAAACTTTGCCAAAACTTGTCAAAATTGTGAGGGTACTTGATCATTTAATGTTTGAATCATGAAGTGACACCTCACAAGTATTTCAAACTTCTTTTTCTTCTCTTACAAATTATGAGGTATTTTTTCACCTATAACTTTTTTGTTCTAGATAAATTTTTATAACAAGAAATATATGCAAATGAAAGTTTCAATTAATACAATTTATAGTTGTGTTGATCTTATCTTATATGTGTCTTAGGTAACTGTTCAACATGATTAAAGAAAACATGAAATTGAACTTTGAATCATGCTTCAACCTCACCATATGTTTGGTTAGTTCACTTAAGTTATTTTTTAAATCAATAAGATATTTTAGTTATGAAATACCATTAAATGCACACACTTTTTATGGTTTATTTCAATTCAATTGAAGTTATTTTTTGTGTTTTTCTCATTTATTTCATTTATGTATTTTTATTCACAAACTTATGTTTATAATTTTCTTTATGATTTTTCCATCCAGGCGACCACAAAATTTTTGAAAAATATTTAAGGATGAACACTACAAATGATTTCAAATGAATTATTAATTTTATTTTTTTCATATTTCATAATAAACAAATTTCAAGGCCTAAGACATTTCATTATATTAATAAATGAAGAGTGATTTTTTGATAATCAATGTTGGAACATATATATAACTTTTATTTTTTTCATGAAATTATCTCTTCTTTATATACTCATCGTTTTGGTTGTGGTATAGTATACTTTACAAATTATGGTGCTGATGTGAGGCTAAATAACCCTTGTAGTGTTTGTAGCTAATCACTAGGTCAAAAGAGTTAGGTGCGCCTTTGCCAAGATGCTAAAGTAGAGCACGTGGAATCGTTATCTGAGTATAGAATATCATCGGATTCAAACATAGATGGCTGATGAACGTTCTATATAATACGTAATCCATGCTAGCAATACGAAATACAACAGTGCCCGTGTCGAATAATTCATTCTGACAAATTGTAAGTAATAGGCCTAGGATTATTACGTAGTAAAATTTGATTACCATCGCCTTCGACTTGATTTACTTCAATTTATCAAACACGCAAGCAGTGGTGTTGTTTCTAGTCAGTTTAATCAGCTATGACATCTCTACATCAAAAAAATTTGCGGTCATAACCTTTGGCTATAGGCAGCTAATTAAATCAGGTTGAATTTTCTAGTTCAAGAACCTTCCTGAAGGAACATAAATTGATACGTTGTAGATAAAAGTTTTGATGTAGGGTACTTTTAAGGATATTGTAGCTATACGTGTAGATTTATATTTAAGTAAAACGATTGTAGTTAGCTGCATAGAAGTTATACCTTGAAGAGTTCAACGACGTTAAGCCAAAGTTAATAGTTGGTGTTTTTATAAATATGTTAAGATTGTATTTTTATAGATATGTTAATATTTATTCTTATTTATAAATTTTTTTGGTTAACATAAATAAATAAAGTTTTTTTAAATGGTCCGAAAAGAAGTCACTTGTTTTACTTAGCTACTATTATCATATTTCAATCTGCAATCAAACAAAAATTAATTGTTTCACTGTGATGGAAATAACATGAAAAGACACTACTCCCTAGACCATCTTGTTTGAACTTTTCGACACTTAAAAGGTGGATTGTTGAAGTGATCATATATTTTTTTGCACTAATCAATTGTCTTTTTTTGGTTCTCATATTTTCTTTGGCTATTATGCTTCGTTTAAAAAAAATATATCGAGTAGAAGTTAGATATATTTGCACTAATCAATCGTCCTTAGCTTTTCGTCTAGTGTGAACTACTCTATTCCATTCATTTTTTTTTTCATTTTATCATAATTTTAAATAATAATAATAAAATATTATCATAATTTTAAATAATAATAAAAAATAGTTGAAATCTAATAGAAGTTAAATATATTTGGATTCTGTTAAATACGCATCATGATCAAAATATATAGCGACTTTCAAATTTTTTCTTTTATCCCTTTCATTGTTATGTATTTTATTTAATAAATAGCAAATGACATTTTTTTTCTTTTACCCACTCAAAAAGAAAAGTGGTTCATTTGAGTGAGGTATTTTTTAGCTTTGTGATTCACATTATATTTGTTTCCTTTATGGTGGTGTTGGAATTCTTGAATTCATCATATTATTTATTTATATACATTTTTTAAATAATGCTTAAATTTTTTGAGTAATTCTTAAATTTTATATGGTTTATATTGTTTTATCGGTACTAATTATTTGATCAATTGTTCAAAAACTTATACGGTTGACCATATTCTTTTTCTACACATGTTTTTGATAATTATATTAATTACATTTAATTTTAATTTTTTAATGAAAAATATCAAATTAGTTAATTTTTTTATTATTATTTTATTTTATTAGTTT
This sequence comes from Pinus albicaulis, assembly GCA_034641835.2. Taxonomy (NCBI): domain Eukaryota; kingdom Viridiplantae; phylum Streptophyta; class Pinopsida; order Pinales; family Pinaceae; genus Pinus; species Pinus albicaulis. The sequence goes on along the minus strand of CM076584.1, from coordinate 1,312,035,315 downwards.
TAATACATTAATTAAAGTAGAACTAATTAATAAAATTAATAGAACTAATTATTTTTTATAACAATAACGACAACAAAAAATTAATAAGTAAAAATAGTATTAAAAAACCAACATATCTATTATAAAGAAAATAGTGGACATTAACCACCACCATCATCATCAAAGAGAATATAAGTAATCTACAATAATATGACAATAAGACTAGTTTAAAATAATATTCATACAACCATATAAATTAAATGGTTGGTAATGTCTATACACATCAATTACTGTTAAGCATCAAACCTACTTTATGATACATTTCATATTATCATAATTAAATAAATTCATAAAAATTAAATAAATTATGATGTTATTTTAAATTATAATTATTATTATTAAATATAAAAAGAATTATTACTCACAGTGTTATTGATTGAGATGTAATGGGGTTGGGGGTGGTGCCTTTAAACCCAAGGAGATTAGCATCCACAAGCATCCCAGTAAATATTTATTCACCGCGAATAGAGTGCAACATATAAAGGAGGAAGGAGGGTTGGCCACTTTGGAGCGTCAAGTTGAAGGGAAGCCACTTGGAGAGAATATTGAGGGGTAAATGGTTGCCTTCAAACCACTCTAATTTCTTTAATTGTGTGATTAGTTAACTATATCATATAATTGGTTACATTTCTTATATTAAAATTTATCCAATATTCAGTATGTCATATGCAATCTAAACTTTTAATTAACACTTGAGAAGCCTATAAATACAACCCTCATCTCTTTACTTAACAATGCGGATTTTTCATATTAGAGCAGAGCCACCCACATACTTATTTTTCTAGAAATTCAAAATGGAACACAATTAGTTCAATTATATTGAGAATGGATAGCATTGTTTATAGTGAATTTTCTCAATTGTTCACTTCTTCATTGTTGATTTTAAGTAATTAAATTGTGTTTTATTTATATAATAATTTCATTCTTATTTATTAATTTTTATTCCCTCATCTCTATTTATATATAAGTGGTATAGTATTAGATCTTAAAAGCTATCATATAGAAGTTCAAATGTTTAAAAAAACCATAAAACATCTCGAAAATTCAAAACACATATTGCACTATGCTAAAATTATGTCTAATAATATGAACTTTTATGACCTGTAAAAAATTTAATATTTTTTTATGAAAATAATGATTAAATAGTTAATTCAATTATTATATTAATAAAGTTGTTTCCTAAAAAAGAGTGGTTTCTACAATTTTTTTAATAATTTTGATATCCAATAATTTTTTAATAATTTAATATTAATACTTTAATATAAAATATTATGTAAAATAATATTAAATATTATATTCTGTTTTTATATAAATTTCAGATTTATAACATTACTTCTTTACATTTTAATTGATAATATATTATTTTTTTAATTTTAAATATGTTTAATTTGATAATATATTGTTTTTTAATTTTAAAACATATTTAATAAAAAAATATAAAATAAAATACTACACTAATATATTACTTTTTTAATTTTAAAACATATTTAATAAAAAAAATTGGAAAAATAGAAAATATAATAACAAAAAAAATTGGAAAAATAAAAAGCTAAACTAACGAAAAAACAAAAACTATATTCACCAAATTATATACAAAATGTTATCGTATTTAAAAATGATTGAATGGTGCTCTTGAGAAATTTGGAAATTATAATGATATTCAATTAATTTTTTTAATTATTAATAATTATAACAAATTTAATTAAAAATAAAATAAGATTAATTAAAACATCTTATTAACGAAGTCAGCGTTCGTTCGCTATAAACATAAGAAGATTTTAAAAAGATTGCCTCTTCATATAATAAAAAACGTGGTCCGATAATCTATGTACATGATAAGATTCTGTTCAGCGCAATGGAAATTGCTCATTGCACCGGCTATGTGAATGCGAATGTTGTAAATAATATAATTCACTAACCCTATTTATTTTAACATAAATTACCTTAAATTGCTTCGACTCTGGTGATATGAACAAAATTAAATAATGCTTGGGTTAAGCTAAATAAACGAACAAAATAAAATATTGTTTTGGTTACATAAATAAATAAGGTTTTGTATTAAATAATGTTTTGGTTACATAAATAAATAATGTTTTGTTTTAAAGGGAAGTAACGAAATCAGCTGTTTTACTTAGCTCCTATTATCATATTTCAATCTGCAATTAAAAAAAGTTGTTTCATTGTGATGGAAACAACATCAAAATATATTACTCGAATACTGTTAAAGTTGTGTGTCTGAGACTTTCTTGTTTGGACTTTTTTACACTAAAAATATGGATTCTTGAAGTGATCTTTGCACTAACTAATTGTCTTTTCTTGGGTTCTCATATCTTCTTTGGCTACTTTGCTTTTTTTTCATTTTCTACGTCTTATTTTATCATAATTTTAAATAACAATAAAAAAATATATAAAATACAAGTTAAATATATTTGAATTATGTTAAATAAGCATCTTGAACAAAATATATAATCATTAAAAAAAAAAAATCCATGTTATATATTAAATTTTATTTAATGAATAGTAAATCCCATTTTCTTTCTTCTACCCACTCAGAAAGAAAAGTGGTCATTGTAGTTCATAATCTAATTATTTTATTTCAGTGACGTATTTGTTAGTTTAGTAATAGTGATTATATATGTTTTCTTTATAATGTTGTTGTAACTTTTAAATTCATCAAATTATTTATTCCTATACATTTTGAGTAATATGATTTATATTTTTTTTACCTATATTAATTATTTTACATTTCAAATAATTAATTGCTCAAAGTTTATGTTAAGTATCTTTTATATATATATATATATATATATATATATATATATTAAAACTATTAAACTAGTTAATTATTTCATTGAATTTATTTTGTTTTATTAGTTTTAACATATAAATAGAAATAAAACTAATTATTTATAACCATAATGAAACTCATATTTTTGAATAACAATAATAAGAATAATAAAAAATTAACAATTAAAATTAGTATTAAAAAAATAATATATTCATTATAAAGAGAAAAGTGATTATAAATATAGAGAAATAAATATAAGTAATTTAAAATAATATGACAATAATACTAATTTAAAATAATATTCATGCAACTATATAAATTAAATAACTAATAATACCTATAAACATCAATTGATGTTAAACATCTTTATGAAGCATTTCACGTTATTATGATTAAATAAAATACATATAAATAAATAAATTATAATATTATTTTAAATTCTTATTATTATTAAATACAAAAAAAATTCAGTCTGTCGTTAATTGAAGTGTCATGGATATCATGGAGTGATTAACCACTATGAATCCATGCACCCTCCTTTAATCTATCCACTATTTTCGAATCCATCTGTGGATTTGTTGCATAGAATATTATTTTTTTCTGGACTACATACATGGAACTCATTTGTTGTCGGAACTGTGTGCACAAAATCGGGCCACAAACGGTGGCTTTTGATACCAAAGCCAAAACTGTGGATGTGATAGTGTTATATTTGGAGTTGTTTTTTTAGGTAACAGAATAGTTTGGATGGGTTTTTGTTGGAATCTGGTTCAGTATAATTCAAAAAATGAGGTAGGTGTAGTGTTTGGAATCCATTTTTGAGAGTAGAAATAAATTAACACTATCAAAAACGCCTAAGACACCCAAAATACTGAAATTTAACCACTGTAAACAAGATTCTGATAAAATCTCTGCTGGATTCTTTTTGCTAGATTCTGAGCTATTCTGTTACTTTTTTAAGACTACGGCGTTATCTTTGACGTTTTGTTTGTACAGTTTTCCCAATTGCGTATGCAGACCGTATGTTAAGAATGATAAAGCGAATCCTTGTTAAATATTTTCTATCAACGTGACGAGATGCCGTGCAATGCATTCCGTATATTCTGTATCTTTGAAGTCGGGACGTGGGACATCTCTTTCGCGATTCGCAACTAAGCTGCATTGAATACGCTTCGATCTACGTGTATGGTCATTATCATTAATGAAACAAATTAACAGAGTTTAAATTTATCTTCCTTGTTAACTGGAAATTGTTGACCGTTATTTGTTTATTTTAAGTTTTATGTCACAAATTTCTAATTTTTATGTTATTTTTCTGTAAATTTAATTCTTATGTAAATTCACAAATTTCTAAATTTTGTGTAACTTTTTTATAACAATAGAGATAGCCTTTATACAGAGAGAAGAAAAACACACTTTCTTGTTAATGTAATTATGCTAGCAGAAAACACACTTTCTCATAATGCAAGTAGAGAATATCCTTATTTTAATCGTGCTATTTTTTTTAATATTCTTTTTTTGTGTAAGAATCTCATTTGCACTTAATTAACAAAATAAAATAAAATAAATAGGTTTAGTAATTAAAGAGATGGTCAAGCTTAACTTCTATCTAAATCAATCATTATAATCGAACTCAATCATTAAAATTTATGACAATCAACTTAAATTTTTAGATGTCAATTTGAATATTTTAAGATATTTTCACTTGTGAAAAGTGACATTTCAAAATTTTCTGTCCACCTCAAATACTTTTAAAAATGAAAAAGAAAATCAAATTAAACGCCGGATTACATGACACGTCCTCGACATCAATGTAGGCCAATGTAGGCCAATTTAAAATTTAATTGAAAAGGTTAAATGTTTGGTTTTAAAAATTGTTTATTTAGAGTTTTACATAATTAATAATATTTTTTGATAATTAAATTTATTATAATAATAAAATAAAATAAAAAGTATTATAATTTTCAAGTTTATCATTTAGTACCCACTGCTTTTGATAACTTATTGTATATAATTCGGTGCATTATTGCATATGGTTTTTTTAAGCTTATTTAAAATTTTAAAAAATAAATATGTTAAATATGTTTTAAAATTATAAAAAAAATAAAAAATAAACAAAATAATGTGATAAGTGTGACATTTATATAAAAAGGAAAATAATATTTAGATATTATTTGACATAATATTTTATATCATAGTATAATATTTAGTTGAATAATAAATATAAGTTTATATTTATTTAAATTTTGGATCTATCAATTGTAAAAGGTGATTAAATATTTCAAGGTGAAAAAATAATACAAAACTTGATTAATAGCTTGAACTCCAAATATTGATTCCTCTTAACCCTTGATAAATCCAGAGTATCTATATATATATATATATATATATATATATATATATATATATATATATATATATATATATATATATATATATATATTTTTGTCACTGAAACCATTTTAATTCAGTGATCATTCTTTTCCTTAAAACCATTTTATTTTAGTCATCATAAGTTGTGGGAATCTTAAGACCTAAAATAATTAACCATAAATTGACTCTATGACGTCATTTTTTTTTTGTGACCTAAACATGAGATTACATAAATATCCATACTTCTCCTAGATGATTCATGGATCCTTGACATAAACCCCATACATCAATAGCAAAAGTCACTCATAGCTACTGGGGCTTACACACCATAAATTTATTTATCACCCAATACAAACATCAACTGGAATACAAAATAGACTGAAGTCGTGCATGGATACCAAAACACATGCAAACAAATAAGGTTGGTTCTATGTTCTTTTTTAATACCATTTCAATCTCTTAGCTTGTCTATGATTTCGTCAGATGCATGTTGTAAATATCCCTTTCTTTCTTTTTAACAATTTGCAACTGATGGCCTGGTCTATGCGCTGCTCGCGCCAGGTGTTGGTCATCCTTACAAATCATGGACTTGTTAGATTTATCGTAATGCATGCCTTGTTATAGACTCATGTAACTTGGCAACAACTGGTTGAATTATCGGAGGAAAAAGTTGCAGCCATGATGGCCATGAGGTAGAAAGAATAATTTCTTGAAGAAGAAGAAATCGTACAAATACCGGAGGATGTGGAGGAGCAAGGAGATGAAGAAATGAAGGATCAACAAGATGATTTGGGAGATGGGGAAGGAACTCAAGAGATGGAAACATAGGATGTTAGTGACATGGAAACCGAAATTACCTCCCCCTTTCTCACCATATATGGCCTCTTTTCCGAGAGAATCAAGGAAATTTCATTCTCCCACCAGCACGACAATAAAAACTGGATCGTTAGAAATATTTTCCTTCAATTTGAAATTCTTAGGAGAAATTGCAGAGAGGGTGAGGTCGATACTCCTCAACAAGAACTAGTACCACCTTCAGAAAAAATTACAGAAGAGGGTGTGGTTGATACTGCTCCACAAGAACCATTATTGGCCTCGGAAAGAAAGGAAGAAGAGGGTGCAACCGATACTGGTCCACAGGAACCAGTATCGGCCTCAAAACAAATGGAAGAAGAGAGTGCGGCCAATAATTCTCTACAAGAACCAAGATCAACCTCGAAGCGAATGGAAGAAGAGAGTGTGGATGATATTATTCCACAAGAACTAATATCGTCTTTGAAAACAATGGAAGAAAAATTTGTAGTGTCAGAGTCTGTTGACAAACTCTCCGCTACTTCTCTAGAAGAATCAGTACGGGATTCAAAATAGATGGAATAAATTGTTATAAAACAAGAACTTGTTGAGGAATTTTCCGATATTTCTCCACAAAAAATAATATCAGCATCAAAACAGATGGAGGAAATTTTGGTAAACAAGAACCTGTTGAAGAACTGGTAACAAAGAAAATTTCCAGTCGGCGTCAGAACCAACTATTTTTAAAGGAGAATGTTTAGTTAAAGACGGAGATTGCAAATTTAAGGAAATGGGTGACGCATTTGCAGAAACAGGAAAAATAAAAGAGAAAAATAAAACACGGTCGAACATCCACAACCCCCGAAACTGGCTAGAAAGTTACGTTCGTTGTACAGACAAAAGACAGAGAGGTAGTCTCGATATTTACACATATAGAAGATAGGGAGGTAGTCTCGTCATCTACACAAATAGAATACATAGAGGTAATCTCTACCTCCACACAAACCAAGGAACTCGTCTACCTTGAAGAAGCATGAGAATTTATTTTCATAAGTGGAAGGCTACTACTCTTAGTTTCTAGCGTGGGGAAATCCCCATGGAGGCTCATGATAAAGATAAAAGAGAAATTGGGGAGAATGCGGCAAGGGTAGTCGCCAATTAAATAAATTAGAACAAAAAATCTCAAAAACAACGAGAAAAATTGCAGAAAAGAATTAGATAATTGCAGGGACAAGTTTAGTTACTAAATACTAATAAGGATGAGATTTTTACTCTAGCGTAAAAAATGATGGCATGAAAACCCCTTGCAAATTTTTACTTGCATTTCCTTCATGAGTAGTATTTGTTTTTGTGTTTGGAAAGCATTCACTAGGAACTGAGTCACAAAATAGAAGACCCTATGCAATTGTTACGAATTTTGATAGCTAATAATTATATTAAATAGTATTTTCTATCTGAGTTATACATGCATGATTATATCCTGGACAGTGGTATGGAGTTCAACGCCCTACCATTTGTAGGAGATATCCAATTAAGGAATTTTACATATTTTATAATCAATCAATTGAAATGGAAGAAGGCCCTTGATAAATTTGAGGAAAATCAGGAAAATTTCCCATTGATTTTTAGAATGGACAATTTCCAATATGGGGCTATATGTACTAAACATTACCAGTTTCTCAAGTTAGAAGGTTGAAAGGACCCGATGCTTATGAGACAACGATGGTGTGTCAACATGTGTATAAGGAAGATCTTACCTTTTAGGGAAGAAGCCAAGGATACTCGTCAAAGGCATTGGATACGTTCATCGTCAATAGTACAGGAACGAGATCCCTTCAAGTAACCCAACATTTCCAAAGCATTGGAGAGAATCCCACGATATATTGTGTGCATGCAACACTGTGGATTTAATTGGTTGTGGTTAAGGTTCTGGTTTCCTAGTATTTGGTTACCTCCTGATTAGTATGATTTGACTTATATTGTGGAGGAGGATTGGTATAAGGACATAGTTTAGAAAAATGGGTATCAGTTACCTGGGACTAATATGGTGAAACAATATTACCTCACTTAGCTTCATGATAATCACATCAGGTCTAATCATGATCTATGCCAAAGTGGATTGCATGAGAACATGCAACATGTGAGTTGGGGGGAGATGTTTTCTGATGAAATTACCCAGTTCTACCTACTTACACTTAATATCCCTTTCCACCTATTATATAGCTCTTATGAGGTCAATTTGTATCCCAGTCAATGGAAGGTATATCATAATGACATGACTTCTTCAATTGTTAATTGATGAAGAGGTAGTCATAGGGGAATGATACTTAGACAATTTACCAACGAGAATTCCTTGAAGATTACTCAAAAACTTGTACCAGACATCATTCAGTGCAAAAAGTCCTATCGTTATGATTTCAACTGCGGATTGGTGGTGTTATTGTAGGACTGAACCATCAACTCATTAACTTATCAAATATCTGGCAGATCCAACATTGTTGCTATATTTTCATTCTATTTTATATTTGAAGAAATATTGTATATTTATGAATAAACAGTTCACCATGATTTATAGGTTTCGTTAAGTAATGTTATTCATGTAACGATAATTGTGTATAAGTATGGCACGACTGGGAGAACGGGTTGTTCATCCTTTCATGTGTAATAACATAACCTTAGTTTGTAATTCCTTTTTTAATTAATCAAGTTATCATCATATCGTAACTTGGCGTGATCTATCATTCTTAGCCACGATCCTAATGGCCTACTCTTTCGAATAGTTGTCATTGGATACAGTCGTGTGGTATAGGTATTTTTTCTAATTATATTGTTAATTATTTATTATTGTTGTTTAATTCTTTGTTATTTTATTATCTCATCGTTATCTTAGAATTATTGTTATTCTGAATTGTTGTTACTTAGAGATGGTGTTATTCAGTTTTTTGTTACTCAATTTGTATATTTCTTTAGGCCTTGTATTTCGTAATTTTTCAATGTTGGGTAGGGAACATTTGTCCTTCATAGACCTTGCACAATAACCTTGAAATAATCAACGAACCCTATATTGAATAATAAATGTAAGAGGGACTGAATTTATAAACCTATATTAAGCCCGCAACACCTATATTGAAGGCTTAAGCATGAAACGAGTTAGCAACTTACAAATTTGGCATTATATGCCATATTTGGATTGATAATTCCAACATAAATCCAACAACTCCCCATCCCCCCTACAAACACAGATCGATGAATCGAACATGGGCCAAGGCTCTCACACCATGTCAGAGAATTTTATTTCTCACAATTGTGTAATTGTACAGAGAATGGCTCCATTATATAGAAATCAAGGAGGCCAAGTGTGAGTTAAGGATAACTATGAAAATCAGGAATATAAAATTGGATATGTGAGCTTACAAATCACTATATCTATCTCCTTATAAAAGAAAGTGTGGGCAAAGACCAACTGTAAGAGGCTCCATCCAAAGGAAAGGTATTTATGACCAGAAATATAATCTTTCAAGTTTGTATTTAAGACGAAAGCTACCTCTATGATTTTGATATTTTGTAACAGTTAAAGTTATGTGTTTGGCTTGATTTCCCTAGTGGGAGGCCAACATGGACCCAATATGCTTAAAATGTAAATTTTTTATACTAGGCAATAAAAACCTTTACCTCACAAAAAAAAACAAAAAATACTAGTAATTATATAATTTCTTAGACTAAAAAGAATAAAGTTTATTATCTTTAACAAATATTCTTAAATCACATTAATTTAATAATTCTATTATAGGGAATAATAATATTCACAATTCTAATTCTAATTTTAAATATTATTAATAAATTATAAATTAATAAACAAATTTCAACATCTAATAAACTCTAAACATTAGTCATTATCTATATTTTTTCCAAATATAAAATAATCACTTCAACACATACAATCCCTTGTTTAAATAAAAAATATAAAAAATAATTTATATATTATACCTATTATATATATTTTTTTAAAGTAAGTAGTGGTTTGTAATTTAAAAAAATCAATCTAAGTTTAAATGATTGTTTTTAAAAGTTAAAATTTAATTCAAAAAATGTACAATTTACTTAAAATGTATTTAGTATTGTTTTTCATGATTTTGTGATTCATGATTTATATAAAAAATTCTTCCAATAAATCACAAAAAAAAACTTTAAGTAGATATATTTCAAATCACTTACTCCTGTTTATCCTTTATCGAAACAAGAATGTATAATTTCATCTTAAAAAACAACTAAATAAAATAAAAATGTAATGATTAAAATTTAATAAAATAAAAATTATTATATTATATTCTAAAATTACATTGAAATATAAATTTCAAATATAAAAATTTTAAAAAGAAATTGATATTATCAATTTACTAATTTAATATATATATATATATATATATATATATATATATAATGGACAAATAAAACTATTATCTTTTATGAAAATAAAACAAAAGTTTATCTTTTATCAAAATAAGACAAAAGTTAGCATTTTAAATCTTTGTTTGAACAAACTTCTTTTGAGCAAGTTTTTTATTTAAAAATTATTTGAAATGGGGATGATGATGATGGTTAAAGTCCACTGAGACCAAAGACCAAATTTTGGTTTGTTGAACCTTAAGTAAAGTTAGTTCGTTTTAAAATTGTACTCCTATGTTCAAAGAGCTTGGATAGAGCTCACTATAATTTTGACATGTTAAAAGGATAAGAAGGTCGACATTGCAACAAAGATTATGAAACTGAGATCTAATGTGACTGAATCATAAAATTCAAAATTAATATAAACTGTTCAAAAATTTAAATCGATGTTTATTTTAAAAAGTTGTTATTTAGTAAATGATTATTAAAATGTATTAATGGAACCATAATTTTCGTTTAGTTTTATTATTTATTTGATTGTATAGAAAACATTTTTTTTCAAGTTTAATATGTTAAATTTGGTGCATAATAAATTTATATGTATATTTTCAACATTTGATATCACTTATAGAAATTGACTTTTGCTAGGGAGGATCTTATTCTTTTCACCCACTTAACCTAATTTTATTTGAATTTATCAATCTTTATCATAAAGCTACTATTATCACAAACATTGTCCATTATAAAATATAAGATAATTTAATAACCTTATATATGTGTGTGTGTGTGTTAAATTTTGTATGACTAATCTTATATCAATATTTTCCATAAAAACATAAATATCAAATAATAGTATATAGAATAACATTTTAACTTAGAATGAGAGAAAAAAACATAAATGATGAATTTTTGTATTAATATTTTTATAAAAGCATAAATATTAGATGGTCCATTTCTTATAAAACAACAAAAACCCAACCAACAATGACAAAATAAATCTAAGAAAAACGACTCACTCAATGATTACACTAATAATATTATTATTAATATTTTATAATAATTTTAATTAAAAAATGATTATATATGTAAATTTTTAGATCAATTTAAAAAATACCAAAAACTAAACAAATAGCCAATCATGAAAAATAATTCCAAAAAATATATATATCACATTAACTTGAAATTAAAAAGATGACCAAAAACTAAACAAATAAAAGAAAACTAATTCTAAAACAAAATAAATAACATTAAATTGAAATAAAAAAATATTATATTATTTTTAATAAATATTTAATTTATTATTATTATTATTATTATATTATATTTTCATAAATTCCACTTTCAATCTAAAAATGTTAGTAATTTCGGTATTTAAAAAAAAGGTGTCTTCTTATTACCTAAGAAAATTGTTTAATATTTTGTTTGAACTTTTGAACATTTCAAAATCCAGGAGGTTTTGGTTTTGGAAAAAAAATATATATATACTATATTAAATCGAAATAAAAAATATATATATTATTTTTTAATAAATATTTAATTTATTATTATTATTTTCTATTTTCATAAATTCCACTCTTAATTTAAAAATGTTAATAAATTTTCTTATTAAAAAACACTAGTCTTTCTTATTACCTTAAAAAATTAGTTTAATAAAAAAGAGTCTTTCTTATTACCTAAAAATTTAGTTTAATATTTTGTTTGAAATTTATAATTAAGTATGTACATTTCAAGATCGGGGAGGTTTAGGTTTTGGGAAAAATGGGCTAGTAAGAATTTAGATTTTGAGCATAAAATTGTATGTAAATATTTATTTATATTAAAATATTTATAAAAAAATATTGTAAATATTTATTAAAATGATTTTATTCTAATAGAAATCAAATTTGTATTTTTTTTTATATATTATTTTATTTTAAAATTTTATAAATGTATTTTTTCTTTTAATATATTATTTTATTTTAAAATTTTATAAATTAATTTATAAATTATAAAGAATACTTTTAATAATAATAAAATCCTATTTATTTATTTATTTTTTATTTTTTAATTTTATTTTTTATTTTTTTAAAACTTGTAATATAAATTTACATCATTTGTTTTAGCATGTTCATATTTCTCATTTAACCATATTTTTTTTAGAGTAAGGGCTTGGACTAGTCAAAATGAGCTTGTAACAGTTATTATTTTTGAAGTACATACATACATTAGCATATCCAACATAAACAAAAAATAAACCAAAAATATCAACAACATATCACAGGGGTTGGTGAGGAGTCAACATAGGAGGAGAAATAAAGAAGCCACCACAATCATGAATATGAAAATCAATGTGCTCCACCCTCACTTCCAGACTGCGAAGGTGGTCAATCATACGGTCGTGTTGAAGTCTCACCCTCTCCATCTGCTCTAAAATCTCACACTGATTGAACAAGATGTGCTAGAAGTGTGCCATCGTCTCGTTTCTGTCTTCATCCTTGTGGTCGTGGAGGATGTTCATGGTGCTTCAACTTGACCTTGAGGTTGGACTGGGGATACCATCTTAGTTTCCTTGGTCTCCTGGCTTTTTGAGCTTGATGATGAGGCACTGTGGTCGGGCTCATGACGCCACACCTACTGTTGTTGGCCCCCACTACATTTTTCACGGCCTCTTTTCTAACGTATTGAGAGGAAATAAAAATTGACCATAAATAAGGGTGATGTTCCCTCAAAGAAAAATTGTTTATAGAAACAATTAATATTATCTGTGATGAACAGAAGCTACCCAAAAGGGTGAAGGAGCTGACTAGATGCCTCCCTCCGACTGAACTGAGTTGCACACTCCTCTCCCCAAGGGACAAGACATTACTCCCTTTCGCGACATGCTTCCTGGGTCACCCCGTGGCCTGATTTCCACCTCACATATCCAAACAAGTTCTGCCTTGACTGCACCGACCACTTTCCAATAACTATCTGAAAGGAATAAGAGGAGGCAGACGAAGAGGAAAAACTGGAGGGCCTCCATGCCAAATCCCTATCACCGCCTAGCAGCCTACAAATTTCATTGTCCCCCACCACTAACAAGCACTACAGCCTATCCTCACCCCTTCTACCGAGATCCCTTCTAAAATAATTCGACCTCAAGGTGCACCTAGGTCACCCTACAGAGTCCCCAACAACCTTATTCCCCCAAGTTATGATAGAAAGTAGCCATGAAAGGCTTGACTCATACAGTCCAAATCCCTCTGGAGGAGCCAGCGACAACAAGAGCCACAAGACCGAGAAACCTAGTTGTTTCTCCTCCTCTTCCCAGATAAAAACGATGAGGCTCGTCGTCCTCTCTTCCAAGTCCTTAGGCCACGAGTGAACTATAGCATGGAGATGACTCAGTTCTACTTTCTGAAGTGACCCCAGGTCCTAGGGACAAAGTAGAGAAATCACCCTTGGCCACACTAGAGAGATGAAATAACACGCAACGCTTCACAAACAAGGCCGCAACCTTGGGGAGTCACCATGAAAATAGAATCAATCGCTTTGCCTACCCACACTCATTTCCCAGTTCACCTTACCAATTTTCCTCCACATTTACGTCACTATATTAATCTCAAGCAAGGCCTCCCACAATACATAGTTATTTCGGTCATGTATAGCCATGATTTGAGTAATTATCTGCGTAGATCCACTGACGGTCCTGAGGACCGATCCTCTGCCACTTGGTTTTTTGTCCAATCGTCCCCATCAGGGATCCTGTACTTTTTTTTTATATTATTATATACAAAATTTAACAATTTATTTATACTTTTAATATATATATATATATATATATATATATATATATATATATATTCAGGGAGGAAGAGGATACAATAGATATTTTTTTTCTTATCGGCGACACGATGAACCCTAACCATCTGGAATACGCCTCGCAATCCGCTGCCACCGCCGTGAAGCAACTGTTCGGCTCTGCGGTTTAGGAAGTCCAAGGGATAGGTAGGCCCCTGACCTCACTCAGGCGCATTGTTGATCGCAAGTTCATCCGAGAACATGCCTCCCATGCCTTCGTCGTTGATGCCATCATGATGTTGTTTGGCTCTAAGGATAAGGGCATCCAAAGCACAAGCATGCCCCCTACTGCACTTAGTATCATAAATGATCACAATTGTGTGGACGAACCCGCGAAGAAAGCATGCAATGAGTTCGAGGAATGCTCTGCAACTACCAAAGCAAATACTATTGTTGTTTATAAATGCATGTAGGTCTTCGGTAGTCCAGCAATCATTGCGCATATCCCCTCTGCTGTACCGATTTCTCACAACACCCTCAGACCAATCCTAACTTGGCAACATGAACCCTCAAGACAAAAATAGGGTGATCCAAATTTGAGCAAGGTTTGCACATGTGGCTGCACAACTCTACCCTTGACTGCCATCAAGCTTGAGCCTTCGCTCCAAAGCATACCCCCAAGGTCCAAGGGCCATGACAGTTCTCACACCTTCCAGATTCAGGTTTCCATGATCTTGGTAAAACCCTGCTATGTTGGGTTCAATCTACAGATCTGGTACAGAGCCTTGTGCAAGACCTTGAACATAAGTTGGGGATCCCTTATACCCTACAGATATTTCTGTACAGGGGTAACCAGCTTGAAAAATATCTTCCTCTCTCTTTTTACAATATAGAGAAAAATGTTTCTCTGGTTTTAATCTTGTGTCCGCGTGGAAGGGCTTCCAGGCATCCATCCTCTTCATAAGAATTATCTTACAAGGATGCAGTCCATGCTCAACACCCCAAGAAAGATGCCCAGACCCTTGAGGCTCCCAAGCCATTCTTAGTAGATAAAACAGAGGAAATTCCATCTATTTAAAACTCCCATCCATCACTTGATAACCATAATCAACTAATGGTAGAAAAGTCCGTCATTTGTCGATTCAATGGATTATGGCCTCGCTGAATAGATCTCTATCAATGGATCTACTCCACTTGGACCAATAACAACAAGGTATTCTTCTACTCAAAGTGTTTTTTCATAGTTCTGTTCGCATTCAATGAGGATTACCAAAAATTCTTAACATAGGGACCCTAGTTTTGGGGGAAAGCAGGGCTATTCATCACACCATGGTTACCAAACTTCGATCCCTCCATGACCGTCATTACCAAGCTCCATATCTTGGTCAAGCTCCCTAACTTACATGCTCATCTTCTGCACTTCTCAGTCTTTTAAGGAATCAGAAGCATCTGCCTCAGGATGGTTGGGTAAGAGTATCAAAAAAGAACTGAAAGAAATGTCGTACTAAGGACTCCACCCTTTTTGGGTAGACTCGTGTTTGTGTCTTTTAGCTCCCATGTTCATCTTCTGGGCTCTTTGTGCTTCTCTCTTGGCTAATCATGGGACCGAGGTTGATTGTTCATCATTTCCGGTTACCTGGATCTATAGCCTCTTTTGTTTGTAATCCTTTATGTACCATATTATTTTCGAATAGAATTAGTCTAATTTACCAAGATATATATATATATATATATATATATATATACTTTCTTATGGTAGCTTGATAGCTATTGAATAGATATTATGATAAGGGGTATGTTTTTGTGAGAAGATTATCAAGAGTGAGAAGGTTTTAAGCTAAAATGGATTGACATCTTTACAACTATATTTTTTCCATATGGAACTTAATTTCTTTTGTTCGTAATATGTCACTAGAGGGAGAAGGGATGATCATCTTTACAGTTATATTTTTCCCTCTTGAACTTCATTTCTTTATTCTTAATATGTCTCTACAAATTATAAGTTTTGTGAAGTGTTATTGCTACATTATTTGGAGAGATTGGAGGGGAACTCATTTCCATTATATGCAGGTGAAGAATTTCTACATGTTCCATTCAATATTAAGGGCTTGACATAATGTATTTTTTTAAATTAATACTTGGTATCCTTGTTATGCTGAACCATGTTCCTACTTATGCTGAAATAAATAGTTGGAAAGAATATCGAAAAATGCATTGAAAACAATAAGTGTGCACATCAAATAGTTTGATGAAAACCGAAAGAAGAAAAGAGGAGGTGGAGGATATATTTTAGAGTGGTTCAACGGTAGTCAAATTTCATTGGCAATTTTGGGATAGCAGGAGACGTTGAGATGCACACAGTCTTCTATTACATAATGATTGATACAGGGAGAGGTCATGGTGGTGGAGAGCAATGGTATTCAGTGAAGCAACTTACTTGAATACCAGAACTGTGGATGTGATAGTGTTCTCTTGACGTTTTTTTTGTGCAGTTTTCCCAGTTGCATATGTAGACTGTATGTTAAGAATTGTGTTAATCAAAGTGAGCATATTTTCAAAGTGTGACAAGATGTCATGCAATGCATTCCGTATATTCTGTATCTTTTAAGTCTGGATGTGGGACACCTCTTTCGCGATTCGCAACTAAGATGCATTGAATACGCTTCGATTTACGTGTATGGTCATTTCATTAAAAAAACAAATTAACGAAATAAATAGAAATAATAGTGAACTAGTTATGGAATTTTAAATTTATCTTAGAAATTTGATGATGGTCATTTGTTTTCCATGTCTATCACTATAAATGTTATGTAAATTCACAAATTTCTAATTTTTGTGGCTTTTTTTTTATGTTTGCCACTTTAATATTTATATTTATGTAAATTCACAAATTTCTAATTTTTGTGTTGTTATATGTAATTTTTCTATAACAATAGAGATATAGACTTTTATGTAATTATCGGAGAGAAAAAAAACACACTTTCTCCTTAATGTAATTATTTACGAGAAAAAAACACACTTTCTCTTACTTTTGAAATATAATGCAAGTAGAGAATATCCTTACCTTAACCTTTCTAATCTTTTTCAATATTCCTTTTTGTATAAGAATTTCATTTGCAGTTAATGAACCCCATGAAAAAAGTGACAAAATAAGTGTTGTAACTAAATAAATTGCCAAAATAAGTGACATTTTAAATTTTTCTATCCACCTCAAATACTTTTAAAAATGGAAAAGAAAACCATATTGCACGCCGGATTACATGGCGTATCGTCGACATCAATGTAGGCAAATTTAAAATTTAATTGAAAAAACTAAATGGTTGGTTTTAAAAATGGTTTATTTTGAGTTTTACATAATTAATAATAATTTATTTATAATTAAATTTATTATAATTATAAAATAAAATAAAAATTATTATAATTTATCACTAGTACCAAGTGCTTCAGACATTATTGCATATGGATTTTGTTAGTTTATTCAAAATTTTCAAAAATGACTATGTTAAATATGCTAAAAAAAAATTATTATAAATTGAAATTTAAGAAAATAATGTTATAAGTGTGAAATTTATATAAAAACAATATATGATATTTAGATATTATTTTATATTAAAGTATAATATTTTTTTGAATAGTAAATACAAGTTTATATTTATTTTAATTTTAGATTTATCAATTGTAAAGAGGGATAAAATCTTTCAAGGTGAAAAAACAATACAAAACTTGAATAATAGTTTGAACTTCAAATATTGATTCCTCTTAGACCTGGATAGATCCAAAGTTTATATATATATATTCTTGTCACTAAAACTACTATATTTCAGTGATCATTTTTGTCCTTGAAACCATTTTATTTTACTCATCATTCGTGGCACAATGGAAAATTACAAAGGAGTCTATATTACATAAGAATACCATATGAAAAATCATAAGTTGTGGGAACTTTAATCCGAAAAATAAAATAAACTAAACAAGAGGTTACATAAATATCCATACTGCTCCCAGGGGATTAATGGATCCTTGACATAAACCCCATACATAAATAGTAAAAGAGAGTCATATCTATTGGGACTTACACACCAGAAATTCATTTATCGCCCAATACAATCATCGACTTGAATACAAGATAGAATAAATTTGTGCATGGATACCAAAACACATGCATACAAATAAAAACATTAAAGTTCTAGGATTCAACACTAGAAGGAACATTTCTATGCTTAAAACCACTAATTGGTCAAAACCCGACTACAAAGAAATGAAAAATATTAACTCTGAAATTGTAGACCATGAAATGCCACAACATGAGCCACACAAAAACCAAAATATCCGCCAACCAGACTAGAGGCAGGGGGAATATCCATACATCCAATCCAACACACCTGAAGGAAACAAAAAAATAACTCCGATCGACCCACCTAATATAGCATGTTCTCTTCATTGTGAGATGAAGAAATATTTTTTGGATCCCTTGCACTGGATCTAGGAGGATCCATCAGGTCCCCACCTTCAGAATCACATGGTATATGAATTTCAGTATGAGACAACTGAGAGTCAAATATATCAAGAAAAAACTTATAATTTCTTAACATCCTCTTAACAACTTCCAGAGAAGTCAATATGCGGTACTTCTCCACTGGTTTGAGCCTTAGGACCAAGTGAAGGAGTGTCTTTATGAGATATTGAATTGAGGAATTGTGTCCTCTTGTCCCTGGTATGTTGAGTGTCAAGAACCTAAGTTGACATATCTTCCATCAATTTTACATATGAAATTTTCTATCTCTCGCTTCCATCTTCAGTCTCAACCTTGCGAATCTATCTACGTGTTCTCGAAAAGATAATGTTAAAAAAGGTGGCAGTTGAATTGTGGGAAAAATGATGAGCACCAGGTTTCCCTAGAAAGGCATGACCACCACCTCCCATCCTGCTCCTCCCCTATTATATTTACACCATTGAGGAAGAAGGGAATTACTACCAACACTTTTAATGTGAGCCTCTATCTATGAAGAGTGAAAAGACCAAACTAGACCCAAAACCAACACATTGAGGGAAACAATAGGTCGGGTCATCACAATACCTCCAAGAAATTGAACCTAACTCAAGGCCTGACCCTGAAATGGATAGAGAAGGCGTTATTAACACCTTGGTAGCCTTGACACCAAGAACCATTGAACCCCCAATTACACAACTAGCACCATGAATTTGAAATACCATTGAGGTCGAGGCCACCCAAAAGTCACAGAACCCGGAAATTTGGACACGTAAAGATTACAACAAAATTTGCAAAGCACAATGACTCTATAAACCATTACAATTTTAAATTTATACCTGGCCCCTTTACCTTTGGGCAAAAACATGAGAGAAACTATACTTAACGGATCGATCTACGAACCCCACCCACGCACTATTGACAAGATAAGACTTAGGAGTACAAAAATCCAAACTAGCCATAGTGACAACCTAAACATATAAGCCAAGTGAGACTTAAATTTCACCTAGGAAATCACTCCCTAGAGATGATTGAGCAACACCTTTAGCAAGTGATCAGAGTGAACCTTGAAAGACCCCGTAGGAGCATGAGTCTAGAATTCAATTCCATCCCCTTTACCTTCACCAACATTTACCCTACCCAAATTGTTAATTATGTATCCTTCCCACTGTCTAACGAGTTTTAAATACCTAGAAACACACCGAGTAAAGAACCAGGAGCCATAGGTATATTCCTCAATTCCTCTCTTATCACCCTGAAATTAAATCATTCTTTTGCATGCCACATAAATAACACATTCTATCACCAAATCTCTATTCATGTGAGTGGATGTGAAAGAAGGTGGTTGGCCATATTCATAAATGAAGGTGGTCGAAACTAGAAGGTTGTTGGAACAACTGCCAAGGATGCTCCTAAATATCCATTATCAACCCCATAGGGGATACTCTATGAGGTTAATTTTATTTGATCTAGTGTAACAATATTTATAAGTATTAGGTTGTTATAATTTTTTAATTTGAATTATAATTCTAGTGCACCACTCCTGCTCCACCGACCCAGTCTAATCTTATTTGATTCTTATGCTAGATGCATTTATTTCAATGTATATGCTATTTTTTTATCATGTTTGATTGCTTGCACTATATTCATTGATTTTAGTGTAGACATTGATTTCTAATCCTATTCGATTTCTTGTACTAGACGCATCGATTTTAGTGTAAATGATGATTTAAAATTCGAATTGATTTCTTGCACTAGAAACATTGGTTTTAGTGTAGATGTGTATTTCTTCTTTGTTGTAACTAGATGTATGATGTACATTAGTTTAAGATCAATTAGATTAACAATGTGCATTCATTTTAGTGTAAGCATACAAATTTTTTTGATGGCATGCATTGTTTTATGTGTTACAATAATTCAACTATAAATAAAATATTTGAATTTTCATCTTAAATAGAATGTTCACTTACCTGAAATGTTTGTTTCTTGAAACTATAAACTATTTTTAATTGACTATATTCATATTATTACCATTTTCCATCATTCAACATTTCTAGTCACTTTACATTCAAACATGATGTAATAGAAAACAACTATTGAAAGTTACTTTGGATTTAACACTCTATAATTCACAATATTTAACTTTGGAGAAAGCTACTCTTAATATTGGAGAGAAATAGAGATAAGGTATGATGATTATTACAATAGCTCAAGTTAAATATTTAAATCGTATATTATCTAAAATGCCCTGTGTGACAATAAGAACAATAGAATAAAATAGTTTAATATTGATCATAACAAAGCCTATTTGTAATTTACCACATTCTTATCATTCAATATGGTTAAATTGTCACTTTTTTATAATTTAGTTATCGGTTTTTATTAAAATTAAAATTAAAATTTATATCTCACAAACAATTTTTTAATTTATGGGATTTTATTATTGTTGTAAATTAAAAAATAATTATCACGCCCATCTTGACACTATTAAAACTAACTTATAAAGACATTTCGTCAATGGATTAATTTGATAACGCACAACCAATCTAAGCATGTAGTTAGATTGTTTCCATTTCCACAAACAAAAATATTTTCATAAATGCTCAATATTTCCAATCCTAGATTAAGAAAAGAAAACTCAAAAGAAAAATATAAAGACATCTATATTTCAATCATAGAGGGTTGGGCCTGCGGGTTTAGAAGCTGAACCCTAGATAACAGGATTCGAGCTTATTTCCCTTGAGCCAACACCTGAAGGGCCGAGTGGCTTAACGGCTGCAAAACATAGACATTGTAATAAAGTTACAATCACGTAATAGAAAACAAGAACGATACAGGTTCAATATCCATTGCATGTGGGAAAGATAGAGTTGAAATATATATATATATATATATATATATATATATATATTGAAGCCATTGTAAACATAAATTGGTTAAACATGTAAAATTTCTCAAAATTTGATATTCATTTGAAAAAAATATTGTTACACCATACTGACTGTGTATTTAGCAAAGAACATTAAAGTGAAATTATCAAGAGTTTAATAGAAAATTCCGAGGAAGAAAACCTTTAAATATGTCCAAACTAAATTCAGAAATCTGAGGAAATTCCACAGCATACAGTATTAATACATTTCCATATCAAATAGGAATTTTGTTTGCCTCTTCCTAACAATTGAATATCTATACAAAGCTAACAGATAGAGGGCCGCGCCCTGAAATAATACACTGCTTCAGCCTTAACAGAGAGGTGCTCTCAATAAAACACAACTAAGGATGTAATGTCATCTTGCCATTAAAACCCCTTGTCCCTGCAAGCGACAAAAGGGTGGTGGAGGCTATCATTCAACTGAAAACTAACAGTTAAACCCTACAAGACCTATGACGTCAACGAGGATAAAATCACCGGTATTGAACTAAAACGCTGTCGGAACTTGAGTTGTTGTTGAACAAGTGAGTAACCAGCGCCGTGACTCTAAGGACCTAGAGAAGAAAACCGAATGAGGGTTTAAACCTCTATATCCCATAAAGGAAAGGAAATTAATTGTGGAAACCTGACATGCCAAACAACAGAAGGAGAGGAACCTTACCAGTGTTGAAAAGTCGTAAGTTCAAATCCCCTTCGGGGTCAACTAGACACTCATGTTAAAGAAAACATTACCAATTCCTCTACGAGGTCGAGGGGACCAAGTCAATCATTTATATATCAAACGAATTCAAAAACCAGTTTACATAAAAATTTTAGTGCAGGCGAGCTTATTACCGAGTAAATTTGGGGAAATATTGTTCCGCGTGGAGGACAAGATGATGTCGAACGAAACCTGAAGCAACGTGCCGAGAAGAGCCTCAGAGGAACCTGCAGCAAAGAAAAATCACACCAGATGTAGAGTCGAGACTCAGAGCAACGATGATCGATCAATGAGACTCCGACAGGAGGATAGGGAGGGTTGTTACCCTAACGACCCTTCCCAATTCCTACACCATAGATCTCAGCTAGAGGATTATCGACGATCAGGATTACACCACGAACAATCGAGAAGGACAGTCGACAGCAGTGAAGGAGGACAGGTGGAGGGTTTCATAGGAAGGTTGGTAGGTGATCATTTAATGCAATCACCATATTTGTAATGACAAATCAGGAAAATCAAAAGAATGAAATTAATAGATGATGTACCGAGAAAATCCGAAGTACCGTGTTAACCATATAAAATATCATGTGAATGTATCATTTTCAATACGGATAATTCCGTCAGAATTAATCCAGTCATGAATGCGAATCTATCCAGCAGACAACCCTTCATGAACGTTAGAAACATAGCTAAATGGTTACATATGCTTATGCGGGGTTAATGAGTAGCAATATCCTCAGATTCGTCTATTGTTTCTTTAATATTGAAAACATAAATGTTAGTATAGAAAGTTTAAACTTATGTGTTACTTGCAAGAAATATCAAATATGATAGAAAGCATGCTTAATAATTTTATTATGATATGGGAAGAATAAGGTAAGAGAATGTGTAGCTTCATAACTAAAGGATTATTGACTATAGTAAAAAGTAATTTTGTTTTATATATTCATTAAAAATATTAGGTGATAAACATAAAGATTACTATAAGCTTTACACAAACAATGATATTTATATTATGTTTTAGTTTTAGTGTAGTATTAAATGACATTGAACTATATTAAAATTTTAGTATAATATAAAATAATAGAAATTTATATATTAATAAAAAAATAATTAATAATCAAATTGTTAGAATTTTCTAATTATTTCCCTATATTCTTGGGATAATATCTAAGTTTGGTTTTTTTGTCTTGTTTTTTTTCCTAATCTAAGTTTTTAGAAAATACATATAAAAGAAATTTTTTTTTTTTATGTCAAAATTTTATTATGTAACTACTTTAAAATCTATGGAGGAATTTTAAAAAAATATGGCAGGTTTTTATTCATACATGTAAGCTTATAGAGGCAATAAGAAAACATAAAATGTAATGGAGAGTCGATTGAATGGTTGGATGGTGTTTGTTTGTGAATTGGTTGTTGTAAATCACTTTGTGAGTTGGTTGTTGTAAATCACACTTTGATTATCATTACTCCATGGATGTTTCCCTCACAAGAAGGGTTTTACGATGTAAAACATTGTGTCAATCTATGTGTTTGATTATTATGTTATCTTGTTTATTTGCTAATATTTTCTGCAATTTCATTTTATTTGTAGGTTATGCTTTCTTTTCTCAACTCAACAAGTGATATCAAAGCTTTCTAAAAAAAATTGTGTTAATGGCCAAGATGTAGAGTTCAAAATTATTTGAAATACTTTGACTTTTTTAAAGTTTAAAAACATTTGAAATACTGACATTTTTTTAAATTTTTTTAAATTATGATTTCAAAATACTTAATAAAATATATTTACATATACTTTCGTTTAGATATGATTGTTAATAAAAAACTTTCAAACCAAATATTATTGAAATGTGAAAAATATCAAATAAATTTAAAAATTTTAACATTAATTCAGAAATGTAATAAGAAACGTCTCTTTTCAAAAACCAAAGTGAATATATAAACTACACCCTTTACACCCTTTCCTCGATGAACATAGTGATACACCCTATCTTGATGAACCTGTTAAAAAATGAAATGAAATAAAAAAAACAAATTAAAGTCATTACCGCATAAAATTATTTTTCTTGTGTGTTCAATTATATTGAAATATTTGTCAATTCTTTCATAACATTTTTATATAATAAATCATATATGTAATAAATAAAATATATATAACATAATTATAAAATATATATAATTAAAAAATTCTACATGTTTTTGAAAGCCCTCCTATAGCGAAAATTTTACAGTCTCAAGTTATATAAATTTAAGTTTCGTCAACGCTTTTTGTAATTTATATATGGGTATTTATTAATATTTAAATTACAATTTAAGTTTCTTAATGGGCTTTTATTAACATTTTAAATTATAAATCTAATTATCACGTCTACCTTTATTAAAACTAACTTATAAAGACATTTAGTCAACTTTGGCATTAAAATGTAAACATAATCATACATTATAACATGCATGAAATTCTTATATTAACAAAATAAAATACAACTTTTAATAATATTTTAGATCATAAATATAAATATTACTGTTTTCAAACTTTGATTCTACTTATAAAACACAGTTAGTAGCTCCTGATTATTCAAAACATAACATTACTACATAGATGGTGGTCAGAGAAAATTTGGAATTTTAACTAGGCAACATAATGTTTGATAACACACAACTAGTCTAAGTATGGAGTTAGATTGTTTCCATTTCCACAAACAAAAATATTTTAATAAATGCTCAACATTTCCATTTCTCCAAAACATGTTAATAAATGGTTAATACAATAGTTGAAAATTTTAATAAATGCCCAACATTATCTAGTGACAATAACTTTGGCCTATTTGGTGCGATAACTTTGGCCTGCTTGGTGTGATTTTGGATGATAAGTGCACTGAGAGGAAAACACTCGCAAAAACCTCTGCCTGCCAACCTCCTCTAGTAACCTCTGCTAGAAACAGATGTATGGGGTATTTTTATAAGGGTTTCCTCAAAAACATCCACTAGAGGGGGCATTTTCCTTGTAGTGATAACATTATCACATGGACAGTTCTACTATTCAAATAAGTTGCTTTAGATTAAAAATTAATTAGATTCAAAATAATGAAATATGTCAAGTCCTTAATATTGAATGGAACATTAATTCCTTAGCTGCATATAATTCACGAAGTCAATGTTCGTTGGAGATAAAAATATTATTTATTCATATACATTTTGAGTAATGCTTAAAGATATTGCTTTTACATGTAACAAATTGTTAATTTCTCAAAGCTTATATAGTTGAGCATCTTCCATTTTTAAAAAGTCTTTGATAATTATATTTAATTTATTTTTTTTAATTAAAATTATTAAAGTAGTTAATTATTTCATTAAATGTGCTTCCCCTGCCATCCCTCCCAAGTGTGCAATGATTCCCAGGCTATGCCAACACACAATTCGCAGTGGTCAACGAGGCGCTCTCCCAGGTCGCTACCATCGTGGCAAGGACAATCATCTCAAATGTCTCGAGGGATCCTCGTCTCACTCCCCTGCCAGCCACCCTTCTGTTCCTGAGCAGAATACAAACTTCCACAGAAGCCCGACGCATAGAAGAAGACGTGGTGCATGGAGGTCTACCTCCATCTCCAGGGCTCCTTCGCCGCAACGCATTCCTGCACCATCGAATAGCCCTACGCAGGTAGACAAAGACACGGATATTTGGATAATGGTTTCTGATGGCATTTGGACGTAGGTTCCGAATGGAGTAGATCCAGACTCCCCCATCCTCTGTGCTCCATCAAATCTCCCCATTCGCACTGCTTTTGAAGTGGAAGCTGCAAGGGAAGCGACCATCGCGCAAGCCCCTGCCTACGCCATTCTCGAGGAAACTCCCAACTGCGATGATGATGAGGATGCGTAATGCTTTTGTTATTGTTCAGTCTTATTTTGTTTTTTTTTCTTCTGTGCCCGCATGGCTACACTATCATGTCCTCCTCTCATGCTCCTAAACGCATTAGTGTCACTATGCACATAGTAATTTTTTCTTGCAAGTTTTGTTTGGGCCAACCCCCTCCCTCGAGGCAGCCCAAAAACAATATAACAAAGGCAGGGATTGGTAAAGCGCAACTTACCAACCCTACATGTAAACTATGTACTTATATGTTTTCGAATTAATAGAATTAGTACAACTTACGAAAAAAATAAATTATTTCATTAAATATTTTTAAATTTATTTTGTTTTATTAGTTTTAACATATTAATATTAATAGGAATAAAACAATTTTTTTTATAACAATGATGAGATTCGTATTTTTGTATTAAGAATAATAAGAACAATGAAAAATTAATAAGTAAAATTAGTATTAAAAAAAATTATTATAAAGAGAAAAATAGTTATATATATATAAAGAAAAATATAAATAATTTAGTGTAAGATGACAATAATATTAGTTTAAAATTATATTCATGCATCCATATAAATTAAATGACTAGTAATATCTATAAACATCAATTAATATTAAACATTACACTTATTTTATGAAATATTTTACATTATTATAATTAAATTAAATAAAAATAAATAAATAAATTATACTATTATTCTAAATTATTATTATTAAAATTTGTTACATAGAAAATTATTGTTGTAGGGTTGAATACATGAAACTCATTTGTGGTGGGAACTGTGTAGACAAAATCGAGACACAAACAGTGGTTTTTCATACCAAACAAATATTCCACACAACTCACCAAAAAAAATCTATATTAATCTCATATTTTCTGAGCCCTTTCACAAGTAAGTTACATTCAAAGCTGATAGCTTGGATATCAAATTACACTTTTTCATATTATATTTTTTTTAAATTAAATACAATATTCACAAGTAAGTTACATTCAAAGCTGATAGCTTGGATATCAAATTACACTTTTTCATATTATATTTTTTCTAAATTAAATACAATACATGTTTATAGTAAATTATATAATTTTGATGAGATTCAACTTATTCCAAAACTAACTTAAAGAGATTGGGAAAATATTTTAACAAGCACAAACTAATCAAAACAAAAAAACAAAAACACTTTAGATATGCATTTTTATTATGTGTCTTCTCTTATTAAAAAAACATAACACTTTAAATATGCATTTCCATTGTATATCTTATGTTATACATAATGATAACATAAACCACACCAATATAGATATGTTAATAAAACATTAAGAACATCAACAAATTTATGAACATATTAATTTATATTAGTAAGTAGGTTTATCATTATTAAATTAGATACATTTTTGTAAATAACTCATTTTAATATTTTTTATTATTATTGTTTTAAATCGGTTTAATTTTTGTGTTGTTTTAAACTTATTATTTCTAGTTTCATACTATATTGTTGTATTATTTTAATTATAATTTTCTTAATGTTAAATATATTATCTTTTTATATAATCAATTTTTATTATGTAGATAAGTATGTTTATTTTGAAATGAAGTTTCATAATTTTAATTTAATTATTAATAATTATTAGATTGATAATAAAGATTTAAAGTTACATAATATTTTAGAATATTTTTAATAGTAATAATCATAAATTTAAAAATTGAAATTTATTTGGAAAGTTATTTTTTTTCTTTCTTTTTAATTAAATTGACAAATTAAAAAATGTGAAATAAACAAATATAATATGAAATGAATTATGATTTTTCTGTCATGATAATTCATAATATTAACCCATAATATTATAACAAAACCTATTTAAAAACCAAAAATCTCAATAATAATAACGATAAATATCCATAATTAAAAAAATTGTTATATATATAATTGATGATAAAACTGCTGAATTCTTTTTCACTTGTTAAACAAAACATTATTTATTTACCTTAACCAAAACATTTTTTATTTGTGTTGATATCACTAGAGTGATATGGTGGAACTCCTGGCTCTATGGAGTGGGTTTTTAGCTGGATATAACCTTGGAATTATGAATGTTAGTATATATGGGGACTCTAAGGTAATTATTGGGATGGTGAATGATACCTTTTCTCTCTTGGGATTATGAATGTTAGTATATATGGGGACTCTAAGGTAATTATTGGGGCGGTGAATGATACCTTTTCTCTCTCGCCCCTCTTTGTTCAAGGATGGATGTTAAGAATTAAACAACTCTAGGCTACAAGGAATTTTCCACCGATTTCACACATTTTTTGGGAATTAAACACCAGGGCTGATGGTCTATCAAAGAAAGGCCTAAGTATGGAATTTGGTATCATAAATGTGATTCAATATAGGGATGGAGTTCGGGTATGGGCCACTGGCATACCCATTCCTCGATCGGTTTCTATATCTAGATGGCTGGGGCTCTTTTTGTACAAGATTATGTTTTTTTCCCTTCATCTGTGGTATTCATCTGCAAGTGAGCGTGAACTATCTTTCTCTCGATGTCTACAAGCGAGCGGGAGCAGCTCATATGTTTCTATCTTTTCGGGGCGAAGATGTTTTCGTATTCGGCCGGATGCGGATCTTTTATGTTCACTTTACACAGTTGATGTCTTCCTCCATATATGATGCTTTTTGTTCTTTCGGATTGGGCTGACTTTTGTTAACAGGTATCTGTATCGCTTGATTGCGGATCAGGTTTGGAATATGGTGAACAGATATCTCTTGGAATATATGTTTTCCCACTTTGGGGATAAATTGGCAATTGTTGCTTATATTTCTGTCCGAAATTAGGCTGTCCATTGATGCTATGTACTGGTCTCTAAGTAGCATTATCACATGTATGTTTTCGGTTTAATGATGCCATATGGTTGATATTATTGTGAATGAGTCTACCCTTAGGTTCTCTCATCTTGCAACTATATCTCAATGTCTCGAATATGTACTGCTTATTTCTTATTAGTAGACAGTGGTTTTTTCTTATTTCAGGTAATGTACGTTGAAACAAATATGGGTAGGGAAAGAAATTTAAGGCAACTTATAATGAAATAAATACGGTGAGTGAAAGAAATTTATATAATTAAGAATTTATATGGTTTACAACATTCACATTGACATTGCAATCAACAATTTCCATTGCGCTGAACACAATCATTTTACAAACGTATCATTTTAAAAATGTAT
This sequence comes from Pinus albicaulis, assembly GCA_034641835.2. NCBI lineage: Eukaryota > Viridiplantae > Streptophyta > Pinopsida > Pinales > Pinaceae > Pinus > Pinus albicaulis. The sequence goes on along the minus strand of CM076584.1, from coordinate 1,312,005,969 downwards.
TTCCTCCTGTTTATCGCGAAGGAACGCTGACTTCGTGAATTATATGCAGGTGAAGAATTTCTAGATGTTCCATTCAAGATTAAGGGCTTGACACATTTCATTATTTTGAATGTATTTTCTTAAAGTAATACCTGGTATCCTTGTTATGCTGAACCAGGTTCCTACTTATCATGAAATCAATAGTTGGAAAGAATATCGAAAAATGCGTTGAAAACAATAAGTCTGCGCATCAAACAGTTTGATGAAAACCGAAAGGAAAAAGAGGAGGCGGAGGTTATGTTTTAGAGTAGTTCAACAGTAGTCAAATTCGTTGGAAACTTTGGGATAGCAGGAGACGTAAGGAGTAATTTAATGAGTGTTGAGATACACGTAGTCTTCAATTACATCACGATTGATGCGCGGAGAGCAATGGTATTCAGTGAAGCAACTTGAATACCACAACTGTGGATGTGATAGTGTTATCTTGACGTTTTGTTTGTGCAGTTTTCCCAATTGCGTATGTGAACCATATGTTAAGAATTAAGTTAATCAAAGCGAGTTGTTAAATAATGTCAAAGCGTGACGAGATGCCATGCAATGCATTCCGTATATTCTGTATCTTTGAAGTCGGGACGTGGGGCATCTTTCACTATTCGCAACTAAGCTCCATTGAATACGCTTCGATCTACGTGTATGCTCATTGATAAAACAAATTAACGAAAAAAAAAATTAGTGATCGAGTTATGGAATTTTAAATTTATCTTTTTGAATTTGATGACCGTCATTTGTATTGTTTTTTACTCCAATTTTTACGTTAAATTGCAAATTTCTAATTTGTGTTATTATATGTAATGTTTTTATAACACTAAGGAGATAGGTTTTAATGTAATTATCCTCACAGAAAAAAACACACTTTCTCGTTAATGTAAAATTATCCCCTCAAAGAAAAATACACACTTTCTTTTACTTTATGAAATGTAAGGCAAGTAAAGAATGCCTTTACTTTAATCTTTCTAATCATTTTCAATATTCCTTTTTTTGTGTAAGAATCTCAATTCGATTTAAATGACAAAAGAAGGGTGACATGAGATAGATATGGTAACTAAAGAGATTATAAAATTCAAAATTTCTTATACGTTTAAAATGTAAAAGAGACATATATATACTTCTCACTGAAACTATTTTATTTCATTTTTGTTCTTGAAACCATTTGATTTTACCCATTATTAGTGGCTCAATGGAAAATGAACAAGGAGTTTATATTACATAAGAAAGCCATTGGCAAAATCATAAGTTGTGGGAATCTTAAGCCCAAAAGCAATCAATAGTCAATTGACTCTATGGCATCATTTTTTTTTGTGATCTAAACAAGAAATTACATAAATATCCATAATGCTCTTAGAGGATCCATAGATCCTCAACATAAATCTCATGTATAAATAGCAAAAGTGACTCATAGCTATTGCGACTCACACACCAAAAACTCATTTATCGACCAATACAAGCATCAATTGGAATACAAAATAGACTAAATTTGTTCATGGATACCAAAACACATGCATACAAATAAAACATTAAATTTCTAGGCTTCAACACTAGAAGGAACATTTCTCCGCTTAAAACCATAAACAAAACATATATATTGGTAGAAACCTGACTACAAAGACATGAAAAATCTTAACCCATAAATTGTAGACCATGAAACACCACAACATGAGGCACACAAAAACCAAAATAACCACCAACCAGAGTAGAGGCAGTGCGACTCTCCACACATCCAACCCAACACACCTAAAGGAAACACAAAAAGGCCTCCTATCGACCCACCTACTAGTGCATCTTCTCTTCATTTTCAGATAAAGACATATTTTTCGGAACCCTTGCACTAGATCCAAGAGGATCCATTAGGTCCCCACTGTCAAAATCACATGGTATATGAATTTTAGTATGAGACAACCTAGAGTCAAATCTATCAAGCAAAAAGTTATGATTTCTTAACATCCTCTTAACTTCTTTCGGAGTAGTGAAGATGCGGTACTTCTCCACTAGTTTGAACCTCAAGACCAAGTGAAGGAGGGTCTTCATGGGCTACTGAATTGAGGCATTGTGTCTTCTTGTCCCTAGTATGCCAAGGGTCAAGAACTTAATACATGTCCTCCATCAATTTCAGATATGAAAGTGATTATCTTTCAATTGTAGCTTCAGTCTCAACGTTACGAATCTCAATACACATTTCTGACAAGACAATGTTTGAAAAGGTGGCAGCCGAATCGTGGGAAAAAAATATGAGCACCATGTTTCCCTAGAAAGGCATGACAACCACCTCCCATCCTTCTCCTGCTCTATTATATTTCCACTATGGAGGAAGAAGGCCCTCATTCACAACACTTTTAATGTGAGCCTCTATCTCTAAAGAGTGTAAAAGTGAAACTAGATCTGAAACCAACACACTGAGGGAAACAATAGGCCAGGTCATCGCAATACCTCCAATAAATTGAACCTCACTCAAGACTTGACCCTAAAAGGAATAGAGAAAGATTTATTAACTCCTTATTAGCCTTGACACCAATAACCATTGAACCCAAATTATGCCACTAGGACCATGAAGTTGAAATACCATTGAGGTCAAGGCCACCCCACAATCACATAACCCCCAAATTTGGACACCCAAAGTTCAAAAAAAACCCTACAAAGCATAGAGACTCGATCAACGATTACATTTTTAAATGTATACCTAAACCCTTTATAATTTGGCGGAAGCATGAGAGAAATTATACTTATTGGCTCGATCGACGAACCCTAACCACGAGCTACCGAAAACAAAAGACTTAGGAATACAAAAATCCAAACTAGCCACAATGAAAACTCTAAATATATTAGCCAAGTCAGACTTAAATTTCACTTGGGAAATCACTCCACATAGATGACTGAGAAACACACTTAGAAATTGATTGGAGTAAACCTCGAAAGACCCCGCTGGAGTGCATGTGTAGAATTCGATTCCATCCCCTTTACCCTCACCAACATTTACCCTACCCAAAATTTTAATTATGCATCCTTCCCATCGTCTAACCAGTTTTAAATACCCAAAAACGCACCGAGCATAGAACCAGGAGCCATGTTTTTATTCCTCGGCTCCTCTCTTATCACCCTTAAATTAATTCATTCTTTTGCATGCCACATAAATAACACATTCTATCACCAACTATTTGTTCATGTGTGTGGATGTGAAAGGCGGTGGCTACCCATATTCATAAATGCTCAAAGGAACTATCAGGTGGTCGTAACGACTACTAAGGATGCTCCTAAATATCCATTATCACCCCCATCTGGAATACTCTATGAGGTTAATTTTACTTGAACTAGTGTAAGAATATTTACAAGTATTAGGTTATTATAATTTTTGAATTTTAATTTTATTTTAAATAATTTGATATTTAATTTTTTTTAATTTTTTTATTCAATAGAGTGAAAATGATTACATAACATAACAAGACACTACAATGTCCCTTCCATACTTGGTTAGAAAACTATATTAACGTAATATATGTTTAATTAACCATTTAATAATTGTGTTTATAAAAAATATTATGTTTTGTTGGGAAATAATTTCCACATATTGCATTGAGCATTTTGATTTTTTTTTTTAAATGTTTTTTAGCTTTTTTGGATAGTTAAATATTTATGATAGCCCTTGAGATGTAATATGTGGCTTATATATAGGAATTTTATGCTGATATGTGAAACGATATTACACTGAAATACTAATGTAATTTTATTTTCTTAGTAAAATAATTGCATTTTTCTCTAGAAAAAAATAGATATGAATATTATTATAATTTGTTTTTAAAAAGTATAGGTTTAACTAATTTGTTAATAGTTATATTCATTAAAATATTAATAATTTATTAGGTGACAAACACAAAGATTACTATAAGTTTTAGAAAAACAATGATATTTATATTATGTTTTAGTTTTAGTGTTGTATTAAATGATATTAGTATATATTAAAATTTTAGTATAATCTAAAATAATAGAAATTTATATATTGATAAAAAAATATGAATAATTAAATTGTTAGAATTTGCCAATTATTTCCCTATATTCTTAGGATAATAAATAAGTTTGGTTCTTTTGTCTTATTTTTTTTCATAATTTAAATTTTTAGAAAAAATATATAAAAAGAAACTTTTTGTTTTATGTAAAAAGTTTGTTATGTAAGTGCTTTAAAATTTATGGACGGATTTAGAAAAAGTATGACACGTTGTTATTCATACATGTAAGCTTATAGAAGCAATAATAAAAAATAAAAACGAATAGAAAGTCACTTGAATGGTTGGATGGTGTTTGTCTGTGAGTTAGTTGTTGTAAATATCCCTTGAATAATAAGAATATGGATTATCATTACTCTGTGGATGTTTCCTTAACAATGAAGATTTTACCATGTAAAAAATTGTGTCAATTTTTGTGTTTGATTATTATGTTATCTTGTTTATTTGCCAATATTTTTTGCAATTTCATTTTATTTGTGAACAAGTGATATCAAAGCTTTCTAGAAAATTTTTTGTTAATAGTGAAAATGCATAGTTTTAAAATTATTTAAAATACTTTGACTTTTCTTTATAGTTTAAAAATATTTGAAATACTTTGACATTTTTTAAATTATAATTTCAAAATATTTAATAAAAAATATTTACCTATACTTAATAAAAGTTCCAAACCAAATATTATTGAAATATGAAAAATTTCAAATAAATTTAAAAATTTTCACATAAAACAAATATATTATTTGAAATATGAGCAATTTCAAATAAATTCAAAAAATTTTACATGAAGCAAATATATTATTGAAATATGGAAAATATCAAATAAATTTAAAAATTTAACATGAATTCAAAAGTGTAGTGAGAAACGTGTCTTTTCAAGAACCAAAGTGAAGATATGAACTACACCCTATTCTCGATGAACATAGTGATACACCCTATCCTCCATCAACATAGTGGTTAAAAAATGAAAAAAAAATGAAAAATTAAGATCATTGCTGCATAAAATTACTTTTCTTGTGTGTTCAATTATATTGAAATATTTGTAAATTCTTTGATAACTTTTTTATATAATAAATCATATATATATAATTTAAAAAGTGTCTAAAAGTGAACCCTATTTTCACATAACCCATCTACATGTTTTTGAAAGCCCTCTTATAGCGAAAATTTCACTGTCTCTAGTTATATAAATTAATATTTAAGTTTCTTGATGGTTTTTATTAATATTTTAAATTATAAATCTAATTATCACGTCTACCTCTATTAAAACTAACTAATAAAGACATTGAGTCAACTTTGACATTAACATGTAAACAGAATCCTACATTATAACATGCATGAAATTATTATATTAACAAAATAATATACCAATTTTAATAATATTTTAGATTATAAATATAAATATTACGGTTTTCAAACTTTGACACTTACATATAAAACACATTTAGTAGCTCTGATGCATCAGATTAACCAGATATTCCCGTATTCAAAACATAACATCACTACATAGATTGTCATGACCACACTTAAAAAACACAAAATTTGGAATTCTAACTAGGCAACATAATGTTTGATAACGTAGATTGTTTCCATTTCCACTAACAAAAATAACAAAAATATTTTAATAAATGCTCAATATTTACATTTCTCCAAAACATTTTAATAAATGGTCAATACCATAGTTGAACATTTGAATAAATGCTGACAATAACTCTGGCCTGAATGACGGCATACCTTCAGCCAGCTGAATGACGGCAATTCTAAATTAGATTGAAATACAATTATCTTTCCCTAGGCTACGATAACAAGAATTGTAAACGTCCCATGCACATTTTCAATGTTGTGGCTTTACCACATCCTTTGCGCTGCCATGCTGAGACGATGGAGAAACTTACAGTTATTACGGATAGTATGCAATTGAAAATGAGATATACGACTTTACACCAATATCATCAGTTGAATCCTGAGGTAAAGCCAACCCCTGTTGCCGGTATCCATGAATTACCAGAAATGAATTGACCGACTGTGAATTGGGCTGCCTCCGTTGCGCTTGTGATAACATGAAATCCCGGCCAAGTTACACGTTTTGATGTTCCTGCACCTGCGCCTGTGTTCATGTACTCGCCGTAGTACAATGTTTGAAGCGCAAAGTTTCCGTCCCATTCAAGCCAACCGGCAGGATCGATCAAATTGTCGAGAGTGGACTGCATGAAGACAGTGCGAGAGTATTGCTTCCATGGCCTTCCGAGGTATGTCTTGATGGACCCTTCAACTGCTTGCAGATCAGAAGCTGCACTTATCTTGCAGTTATGGATGGAAATACCGGTGTTTTGATTGGGATCCGTTCTTCCTTGAGCTGTAATTGTGTTCTTTTGTTGGCTCAAGGGCCTTCTTGCAAAGATATTGCTATTTTGTATGACCACAGCTGCGTTGCCAAAGATAAAATCAGCGGTCCCATAGATATCTACTTCTCTGTAAAATTGGCGAAGAGAGTAAACATATAACGTGTCCTGATACCCTTTAATGCTGCAACGATACACTACCGAGAGGTCTGCGCCTACTCGAAGTGCGACGGCTTGATGCTTCTCAGCTCCTGCAGTGTTCTGGAAAGTCATGTCTTTCGCAATAAATCCATTTCCAGAGACAGCTGTCACATACAAGCAATTAGTGGTATTAGATCACCACGACTAGAAAAACTTAGTACATAACAACATATCTATAATATAATCAAAATTCTTAGAAAATTGATAGCAACAACATAGATTTAAATTGTTACCTAAAGTTGCAGAGTTGAAGGTAGTTGAACCATCTTGAACGTTTTTATTTCCTGTGAGGACAGTTTGATCCATGCCATCGCCAATGAACATCACATTTGTGGTCTTCTTGGATATGTCGACATTCTCGTTATAAATTCCAGCTTTTATGTAAATGACATACCTCTTACTACTCTGCTGAGGCACGGCGTTTACTGCTTGTGTGATGGTCCTATAATTACCAGAACCATCTTGGGCAACCACCACGTTAGCTTGGCTAGCTGGGCTTGAAGATTGTAAGAGTCTTCGATCTCCTGCTGATAACCATTCTGGAAATCCATCTTTCTCCATCCGTCCATAGTGAGAATGAAACTCCTCCTCCCGTTTTAGACTCAATAAACGACGATTTTTCAAGCTATCAGGAGACCTGTTGGAAAGCTTGTACATGAAAAGGGAGTTGCTCAATAATTCTGACACATTAAAAACTCTGGAGGACAGCAGAGGGCTTATGCTACTACTAGTTGTTAAATTGAAATCACGGAAACCATTTAAACAGGTGTCCTGATTCGTCAAGGCTGCGCTGAGCCAAGTGGGGATGTCTTTCTTGACGGAATCGTTGCTCAAGCAAACGTTAAGATGATGCATTGTATCTTGAAAAAGCTGGGTACAATCTTGCCACGCCGCGCTTTCTTTTTCATTCATGATACTTTTATTTAAACTCATAGCAAATTCTTGAGCTTGTTGTACAAGTTCCATACTCTCCTTCATTACCAAACTCATCAAATTATCAATTGTTGCCGTCTCATAGGAAGTGTATGTAGCCAATGACGAGACACAGCGTTCAGGAAATCGTGTCTGGCTACAAACCGACCTTGCAGAACTAGACAACGTTTTCCGACCATGAAGATCGTCGTAGCTTCCACTGGACGAAACAGGAGCCCCAACTGCCACAACAATGACATCAACCAGAAGTATTATTGACATTAGGACAACAAGGACAGATCGGTTTTTCAGTTTTGGAGCAGTCTTCTCGTCGACATCAAATCTATTGTTCAACATCTCTAAACTAAGGACGTTTCAACCTTGGGCTATCCTAAAATTTAAATGCAAGGACTCACAATATCGTTAAGTCTAAGGCTATCTGATAAAAAATGCTAAAACAAATAATGGGCTTTGTTTAGCACGACGTGCTCTGCATGAAGCATCGACCCACCTTTATAGCCTGGCTGGTTTATCACTAGGTCAAAGGAGTTAGGCGCGCCTTTGCCCAGATGCTAAAGAAGAGCACGTGGAATCGTTATCGTCGGATTCAAACATAGATGGCTGATGAACGTTCCATATAATACGTAATCCATGCGGGCAGTACGAAATACAGCGGCGCTTGAGTCGGATAAGACTGGTTTGAACATGTAATCCATGCGCGCAGTACGAAATACAATGGCGGTTGAGTCGCATAATTCATTCTCACAAATTGTAAGTCATAGGCCTTCTATTATTACGTAGTAACATTTGATTATCACCGCCTTCGACTTACTTTACTTCGATTTATCAAACACGCAACCAGTTGTGTGGTTTCTGGTCACCTTCTTTGGGCTATGACAGTTCTGAACTGTTTCTAGTCAGCTTACATCTCTACATCAAAAACTTTTGTGGTCATAGCCAGCTAATTAAAGTGGGTTGAATTTGGTAGTCCGAGAACCTTCCGGAAGGAAGGTAAATTGATACGCTGTAGAGAGAAGTTTTTGAAGGATGCTACTAAGCGTATTGGAGCCATGTGTAGATTTATGTTAAGTAAAACGATTGTAGTTAGCTGCATAGAGGTTATATCTCGAAGAGTTGAAAGGCGTTAAGCCAAATTAATATTTAGTGTTTATTTTTAATATGTTAAGATCGTATTTTTATAAATATGTTGATATTTATTGTTTTTTATGAATTGTAACTCAGTTTGTGAAGTATAAATTTGATAAAATAAATTAAATAATTTAATAAATTTACAAAATATTGTTTTGTTTGGAGGATAATATTAATTTTGAAGAGTTCAAAGTCTTATTTTTATAAATATGTTAATATTTATTGTTTTTATGAATTGTAACTCATTTTGTGAGAAGTATAATTTTTATAAAATAGTTAACTGTCAGCTTGAGTTATATATATATTATCAAAAGTTCATTTGTTTTTTTAATTAAGAATATTTTACAAAATTACATTTAAAAATTAAATTTTAATATTTTGAAATTGGAAATTCAAATGAAATAGTTCGCAAATAACATTATAACAATATAAACTAAAAACTAGATGTATTTGAATCATGTATAGAAATAAGCAATGACATGCTATCACATGGCTCTTGTTTAGTAAACCATTATCAAAATGAATTGATGGAAGGATAAAGCTGGTTCCACTAATACTTACAATCTTTTGTGTTTTTTTAATGTATTAGTATTTTAAATGATGCGTTACATTAAGTTGTATTATTTATCTAATTGTATAGAGGTTATATCTCGAAGAGTTCAAAGGCGTTAAAGCCAAATTAATATTTAGTGTTTATTTTTAATAGGTTAAGATCGTATTTTTATAAATATGTTAATATTTATTGTTTTTTATGAATTGTATCTCAGTGTGTGGAGTATAAGTTTGATAAAATAAATTAAATAATTTAATAAATTTACAAAATATTTTTTTGTTTTGAGGATAATATTAATTTTGAAGAGTTCAAAGACGTTAAGCCAAAGTTAATATTTAGTGTTTTTTTTAATATGTTAAGATCTTATTTTATAAATATGTTAATATTTATTGTTTTTATAAATTGTAACTCATTTTGTGAGAAGTATATTTTTTATAAAATCTTAACTGCAACACGATAAATCTTAATTTTGTGAGAAGTATAATTATAACTGCAACACAATAAATCTTATCTAATTGTTTTTATAAATTCAACATTTCACTTCTTTGGTTTACAGTGAACATATCTTTTCTTATTATTCAAGGAAGGTTGTATCATGGCTCTTTTGATCTGCCATACACAAAGCTTTTAATGAAATCTATGCATTCTTCTCAAAGAACAAGCATATCGCTGCATAATCTATTTCCATCTAATCCTCTCTATTGTGGCCTGGTCTTAGGGATTCATATCACTTGTAGATCTAAACAAACACATCTCCACTATGTAAAATACATACTAAAATGTTCCATGGCATTACCCCTTTTGAGATTAGGTGATAGCTACATTGAGGAATTTACTGTCCCGTGATGCTTTTCTTCCCTTGAATAGAAAGTTCCTTGCATGTTGGTATAGGCGCTCTTGCAACTCTTATCTGAAAAAAATGTGGCACCACCTCATAGTCGGACTGCACATCGATGCCACACAACAACTATTCAAGGATGCTCACCAACACTCTTAACAACTTCTCTAGATTGCTCGTGAGTAGCTAGGACATTTGGCTATTGACAGGGACTTGTGACCCTCATTGCCCAGCTCCCTGTGGCGGGAATGGAGATTTGTGCACAACAAAGGCTAAAGCCTATGCAAGTTCGACAATAAGACATAATCAGCCCCAAAAGATTTGCTTCAAATTTCCCATATTTTTTTCTTCTCATGACAGTATTTTTGTAAACATATATCTCCATGTACATATGTAGAACATAGTGTTTGTGTTATAAATTTGATTGAATATGTCAAACATAGTGTTTGTGTTATAAATTTGTGCATTAATACAAAGGGTCTTAGAACCCATTTTTTCTAAGAGGTATTGTTTTCAAATAGAGACTCTTGAGGCACTTAACTTCACTTATTGTATTATTTATGATATCAATGAGCATTTAGGAAAAACTGTTATAAGAATATTCTTCCTTCTAAACTTTAGACACTATGTAATTGTTATTTGTTACTACATTAAATTATTTACTTTTTCATACAAGAGTAGGGAACATATACCCATACATAATCGTAACCACATTGATAATCAAAACCTTTATTATAAGTGATATACATCCATAACAAAACTATATATATATATATATATATATATATATATATATATATATATATATATATAGATATATATATATATATATATATATATATGTATATATATATATATATATATATATACATATATATATATATATATATATATATATATATATAATGTTTATTGAAACATCATTTGTTTCTTTAATTAAGAATATTCTACAAAATTACACTTAAAAATTAAGTTTTAATATTTTGAAATTAGAAATTCAAATGGAATAGTTCACAAATAACATTATAACAATATAAACTAAAAACTAGATGCATTTGAATCATGTATATAAATAAGCAATGAGATGCCATCACGTGGCTCTTGCTTAGTAAACCATTATCAATATGAATTAATGGAAGGATAACGCTGGTTCGACTAGTACTCACAATATTTTGCATTTTTTAATGTATTATTATTTTAAATGATGTGTTACATTAAGTTGTATTATTTATCTAATTATATAGAAACTATTTGTTTCAAGTTTAATATAGTGTATAATAGATTTATATCTATACTCTCAACATTTGATGTCACTTGTGCAAATTAAATTTTGATGGGAGGATCCCCTTCCTTCAAACCACCCAGGATAATGTTATTTGAATTTGTCAATATCTATCATAAAGCTACTATTTCCATAGAAATTGTCCACTATAAAATATAAGGACCCCCCTTTCATTCCATGAAGGATCCTCCTTTCTTTCCCAATCCATAAGTAGTTACTATAAAGCATACCTTTGTCTAACCTCTTTTAACAAATCTTTTCCTATGAAATGATGATTTCTTATAAATTTATCTTTATTATGTTGTGTGAGGAGGAATTATTAGGATTGCATCACCTAACAACTCACTAAGAGGGTCGATACCAACATTCCAAATGAAGATATGAATGTTCAATTACAGAAAAGAATGCTACATCCACCATCCACCAACACATAAAATCGATTCAACAAGTATTGGAGGAGACTATTTGAAGAAATTATGTTGAATTTTAAGATTTGTCTCAACTTCCAGTAGAAACACTAATCAAAAAAGGAAAATATTTCTCATTCCCATTCATTCCAAATTTTAGTAAGACAAAATAAATAGACTTATTTTAGACATAAAAGAGGCAGAAAATTAACTAAAAGTGTCACAGATGGAACTTGGATGTAGAAATTTATTAATGTCCATAATTTAGGATTTAAGCATATCATATAGATAAGAAAAGGAAAAAATTTCTATAAAAAAAAAATCATGTTCATTGTTAATCAAATAATTCTCATATGATTGGAAGTTACCATAGGTATGTCCTCTTGATTATGCTTATCATCAAGGTCCCTCCACTTCCCATTCTTATTCCTTGTATGAACATCTTCATAATTCCCTCCCTTTTGGATATTCCCGTGGCTCTGCCCTCTAAGTGATTGTGACCTTGAATGATAATAATGGTCATGGGATTGACAATGACCACGAAATCTCTTCTTACCATTTTTTGTCATTAACCATAGTCCCACACCAATTTTCATGGTCACTCACCCATTTGTGCTGAACATTGCTTCTTCTTTTATCATTTCCACAATAATGGTTAAAATTCTCATAAAGAAACTTGTAATCCATTTCAAATTTGTCCTTTCAATTTGGACGTAAAAATTGCGATCTATGATAAAAAATATCTTTATCCAAACCTTCCAGATTCTTTTCACCAAAATTTCCAATCCTCTCAAAAACGTACCCTTAAAGATGATCATAATAAGGGTATTCATCAAATTTTTTAAAGGTATCAATCTTAGAAAACCCATCTATATTTTGAAAGTTGTCAACATACCCAACTCTTCCATGCCTTAGCACTTCCCTAATGATAGATATCTCATCATCCACAGTTATTATATATTGGGACCAAATTTCATGAGAATAAATACCTGGTTATCTATCCTTGTCAACTGGTCCTCTATCAAAAAATTCTCTTTGATAGACAAGCTTTTTAGGAAGGCCTCCAACAACAAATCCTTTCGTTGCAGACCGTCTTCCAACACTAATATTAAATACCACAACATAACCATCATAAAAAAGATAACTCTTACATTTCATAAAGCTCATTCATCATAAGCCTACAGTATAATATAAATGTAAGTCCATTTACAAAGTATTAGATGTACAAAACTTTACTCTCTACAAAGAAATTATCACAAAGATACACTAGACAATATGCAAATAAAAAACACATTTAAACCATGAATAAATATGAACATATTGAATCAATATATCTAACTCAAAGTTTTGAAATTGATATTTTGATATCCAATCAAGACTTTGGTTTGTTAGATTGAGACAGTTAATTTTAATTTTGAGCTTCAATATTAGGGCTCAAACATAAATCCCTCATTATTAGGCCCCCATGTTTTCACCATATGGATTAGGAGCTCCCCACCAGCTTCTTGTAAAATGGTGAGTACGGATTCCATAATAATGGATTCCATATGATCAATACATCTAGGTTTGAAGCCACTTCTAAACCTTATGTGTTTCCAAGTCAATGTGACCAAATTTTTCTCATTCCAAATTTAGAACAACCCCGTTGGTCATTTGTGATTGATTATGATCCAAGGGGACGAAGAGAAACATTTCTTCCAAATGTAGAGGACCATGATTTACTTGAAGATGTAGAAGTTCCCCCATAAGACATAGATGGCCAAGATGGAGATGATGTTATTGTCAATGATGCATATGACCAAGACGAAGATTCTGACAAGTTTATTGAAGTGTCTGAAGGACATGACCAACCACATGGACATCAAGTGCATGAAGATGATGAATTTATTGATTTTAATTTACTTGTAGTTGAAGGTGATGAAGACTATGAAAATGATGGTATTAATTTATTTGTGGATTTAGGGTCCATTAATGATAGGGTATTTATGCCATCAAATGAGGAAATTTCATGTGAGGATGACATTTTTTGATCACTATGTTTATTTTAAGATATTTGCAAGGATTCACTACAGTTAAGTATTGAGTTTCTAATTGTAATGGACATTAAGTAATTTGAATGTTTAAGGTTTTAATTGAAAAACACATATATATTTGGTGGAGGCACCTGATCTACTACACTTCAATTTCTTAATTGAATTTTTGAGAACCTTTACTTTATGCCATCGTCACCTAGGCAAGAGGAACATAATACTATAAACCTAAAAAAACTTTGCATATAGAGTATTGTTTATGTTTTTTTATGTATTAAAACATATTGAAATTTTCTTATGTTATTTTTCATTTGCTAGTGAATCTGAATTATGTTGTTAATGTCACTAGCATATGATCTCAAATCAATATTTTATTATTTTTATGTTATTATGTGTTTTTTTTAAGAATGTGACTTCTGAACCGGGGTATTCAATGATCTTAACCGCTTTTATGGAAATGTTAACAAATGCACGAGGGCAAGACATTGCTATGATGGTGCATGAGGTAAGCTTGAATATCATATTTTATAGGTTCAAGTATCGTATGTTCTTTATTATATTATGCTAATTTATATTTTTGGAATGCAGGTAATTTATAAAGTCATTCCAACCCCTATCACACCTTTAAATACATCTAAGCATATTCTAGTGGTAAAGCTTGATCAATATTGTTGTGCATTAAATTAAATTATTTCACTTTATATATTTATTAATATTTTTGTTTTTTCTAAGCAAGCATTTTATTGGCATGTAGGATTCATTTATGTCGGTCAATACATCAAATGTTGGCATGCAGGTATCGTTTATGCCCCCTAATACATCCAATGTTATGCAAAATGTAAGGTTCAACAATCTATTTGCGTGAGTTTGATTATTTTATTTATTGAGAAATCTAGGGCGTAACAATGGAGGTGACTTTTTCTTGATTATGTTATTTGTTTGTATAATTTTACTTCAGCTATGAGCTCTTGCTTCAATTTTTATGCTTACCAAAATGCCTTCTTACTAAGATGCATTCAACCATGGAAAATGTCTTTCATCTTTTAATTTTTTCTTGCTATTCATCTATATTATCCTTGAGCATGAAACCCATGCCTCAAACATAACAAAAATGATTTTATTTTTCCTTCTTTACATAAATTACATAAAATCATGATTACATATGTCATTATGAAGAACAAACCTAGTTTACATATTTCAACACTATTCATCTTTTATTCCATCTTATTATTTATATTTGTGCCTTGCAGGATGTTTCTATGATGACTCCAACACGTATACAATCTGTTGGTATAGAGGGTTATTTTATTCCCTTGACACCTACACCAAAACCCCATAACATTCCCTCTACATCAAATTTTGACGTTCCTAGTATCCCTGTTGAATTGCACCTGCATGCTCCTGTTAGGAGTACATCAGAATTAATAAATAATCCATCAAATGTGGGTTTAGTTAGAATTCTCCCACCAAGATTGGAACAATTTTCTTTGAGAAGTCTCATAGATTCACAATCAAGAATGTTAAGGCTCCTACTAGATACTCCTGAAAATGTTCAAATCAGACAAAAAGTGGTTGAAGAAATTCAGTTATGGGAAATTCCATTTTTGGAGAGTGTAGAGCCTACTTCAAATGCGCAGGTAAAATTGTTTTAATTTTTTTATAATTTCATTTGTTACGTTTAGGATAATTAATATAGAAATGAAAGTAGCTTCATATTTTGGTTGTATTTTTAACAGTTCCACAATTTATTTGTAAATGCAGGAAATAAGTGAGAAAGTGTTGGATGTACCTATAAGGGAATCTACCTCTACCCCCAAGAATACAACAATATCATCGGTAACTACAAAATGAATGCAAGAAGTTACAATCTTTCTCACTCCGGAAGGAAATATATTGAAGAATGAAATGGGGTTAAAATTTATCACTTTATTTTTCATCTTGTAGAAAAATTATTTGGAAATACCATCCAAATGGATTGGAGGAACCAAACCAATGCTAAAAAATAAGAACTATTTGAAGATGTTGTAATAGAATTTGGGAATCTTGGTTTTGATAAAGAAATTATTCTAGATATTGCATGTAAATACATTCACTCAAAAAGAGACAATTTAAGGTCAAATTTGACAAAAAAAAATTGATGTATCCACGTCTAGCTTGGATCACAGACCAAGCGACATGGGATGAACTTATGAAATATGCCATGTTTAAAAGGAAGGTGCACAATAATCCAAACTATAGGCCATTTGCACGAAGAAGAGGTGAAATACGACTTCGAGATACAACGAAAGAAACCCAAGATAGGGTGTCAAGTATTGGATCTCATAAATTAGGCTCTGGTGGATATAATAGCATTCGTGGTGGCATGGTAAGTGAATATTTTCATCTATTATATTTTCTATTTTAGGGAAAATAAACATGGCCACGTTGAGTTAGTTGTATCTTATTAGTCATTATAGCTTATAAATATGATTATCTTTGTTAATGTAGGTTCACCTATTTCAAAAGGAAGCTTCAGAGGAAGAATTAAAATATGCGTTATTACACATTTCCCAAGGTCTACGACAACACATGATAGATCTAGGGGAAAAATTAATTACTGATTATGAATGTGAGGTTAGTTGTTTATAATATCTTATGAAATATGCAATAATTTAATTGGAGTTATAATGTTATTTTTGCAAGTTAAATTGTGGTGTATAGGAATCCCATAAATCAAAATCATCAGGTCAAACATCTTGGAGTGAGCATGAGGAGGAGATACAAGAACGTGATGAATCGTTTGTTGCACATAATCATTCAATTGTCATTATTGAACCTTGGCAAGAAACCATTGTTGAATTTCAGCAAATGGGAGATAAAATAATGAGGAGGCTGTTGAATGTGATGAGCAATCCACACCCACAATTAGAGTAGCGCCTCGTAGAAAGAGGACAAAAAGGATTGATATGTGTTAAATGTTGATAACTTGAATGTGCATCATTCCAGCTTCTAAGGAGTTCACTAGGTTTTGAGGGTCCAAACGTAAACTAATTCCGTGTGCAACAAAAAAAAAATTGAAGATACTTTGTTTTTTGAATTTTGTGGAAAAAAACAAATTTTGAAGGTACCTTGTTTTCCTGCAGCACTATTTTTATGTGAGTGTAGCAAAAAACAATGCCTTGACTCTAGATGATGAATTGAATATATCGTAACTTTGGGGTAACAATAGTTGCCTTCAATGACACTCCTACAAAAATCTTCTGGACTGTATGGCTTTATACACTTATGATAGTTCATACTTGAATATTTTTTTGTGAAGAATTATATTTTAGATCATACCTGTTTTGAATTTAATGCTTATTGTTTGTGTTTCCAAGAGGAAGGCCAACCATCATGAGTGCAGATTTGTGTGTTATCTACCATATAGTTAAAATAGTTGACTATCAAGATTAGGGTTTACCTTATGGGAATTCAAAATTCTTCTTGATCATACAGTGTACAAGGCATCGCTACCATTCAATCACTATGCAGGAGGACAAGATCCAATTGCATGGACCTGCCATCATTAGTTGCAGGTTTGTTGAATTCTTCAGTGGAATGTGTTATCTGAATGTGAATTAAATAACAATAAAAGAAATCCAACTTGTTTTTGTAATAGTTTCTATCCTCGTTTCTAACTCTGAAGTGTTTTCGAATCACTCTATAAGTTACTCGTTTTCTTATACTTAGAAATGAAATTTAAATATCATTGTTGCTACAATATTCAGTGAAGTTATGGAAAATGGACTATTATGTCACCAGGGCAGAGTTGTTGCATGAAAAATTCGATGACGACATACTACAACAAATACCAGGAGTCCACATCCAGGAAGAACCTTTCACAGCTAGCTCAGTGTAAGTTTTGTTTTTGAAAACTGAGAAATTACATATACTAGAATATTTTAGAAATTTCATAGATAATAATCCAAGTCAAACAATTGACTTTCTAAAATGTATAACTTAGCTCATGTTAATAAAATCAAGCACTGTTGTGATCCGAATCATTGAATGGTCTTGCAGTGCTGCGCTCAAGAAGATTTAGGAAATACGACTATGGGTTAGTTGGAAATTTGGGGAATTATTTGACCATCACCCCTCCCTCTTACAATCTATATGCTATCCTGTGGATACATATCATTTAACAATTAAATATCTCCCATTACAGAGTGCCTCACTCACTTCTCTGGATATAGCTATATTAAAAAAAAAATCTTCTTGATCATACAGTGTACCAGGTAGCGCTACCATCCAATCACTATGCAGGAGGACAAGATCCAATTGCATGGACCTGCCATCATTAGTTGCAGGTTTTTTCAATTCTTCAGTGGAATGTGTTATTTGAATGTGAATTAAATAAAAATAAATGAAATCTAACTTATGGCTGTAATAGTTTCTACCCTAGTTTCTAACTCTGAAGTGTTTTCTAATCACTCTATAAGTTACTCATTTTCTTATACTTAGAAATGAAATCTAAATATAATTGTTGCTACAATATTCAGTGAAGTTATGATAAATGGACTATTATGTCACCAAGGCAGAGTTTCTACACAAACAATTCGATGATGACATACTACAAAAAATACCAACAGTCCGCATCCATGAAAAACCTTACACAACTGGCTTAGTGCAAGTTTTTTTTTTGAAAACTGAGCGATTACAGATTCTAGAATATTTTAGAAATTTCATAGATAATAGTCCAAGTCAAACAATTTACTTTCTAAAATGTACAACTTAGCTCATGTTAATCAAATCAAGCACTGTTATGACCTGAATCATTGAATGGTCTCATAGTACTGTTGCGCTCAGGCAGATTTGGAAAATACAACTACAGGTTAGTTGGAAATTTGGTGAATTATTTGACCATCATCCCTCCCTCTTATGATCTGTATGCTATCCCGTGGATACAGATCATTTGCAGCAAAAATCAAGATTAGGGTTGAGTGAGCTCATTCCACCATTTATCATTGGTTGTTATCTCAGTATGAGCTATTGCTTCATAGGCTAAAATTGGTAAGCCACACCCTATTGAGGTTTAATTATTTTTTGAATGAATTCCATTCAATGGCAAGAGATTATGAGCTTTAACTCATCTGAGGTTAACTAGTAATTGTTTGAAGGCTAGATGGGGCATTATTCCTTATGTTGTGTAGGTATAGTAGGCCATTGGAATATAGCTTGTAGACTAGTTCACCACCTATAAAAGGGTCTTTGCAAGGAATGATGTGCTCTCCATCTCCTACTTTCCACACTAGTCATTTGTAAAGACTGGGGAAGGTGACCATGAGTCATTTCCAGACTATGGAGCCTCTTTTATCTGGGTTAAAAGCCTTTGGTGTAATCCAATCTATCATCGACAAACTTCTTAAATATTTTTCATTGATGATCTAACTCCAAAGTCCTCTCCACAGGTTTTTTAAAGCTAGAGCTTTGGAAAACCAAAATTTTTCTTTTATACCCCACCACCTAGACTTTTAGGCTAAGAAAGAAAGAACTAGTTTTGAGATGTACACTTTATTTACTGGATTTTCTAGCCCATAGAAAGTTAAAGATCAATTGTCTAATGAGGGGATTTTAGTTACGGACAACAAATAGACCGGATTGTTTTCCAATATTGTTATTAGCTAGGATCAATATACTCCAAGAGACAGCCAGTGGTTGCACTATTAATTAATTTTATGCTCCACTCTTTTTATCATCCACTTCTAGTCCTCTAAATGGTAGTTGTTAGGCTTGATGGAAAAAACCAAATACTTGAAACTATTTTCTAGAGAGATAATCTGCAATGGTAAGAAGGACTAATGTAACAACCCCAATTTAAACATGCAATTAATTATATCACATAAACAATGAATAATCAACCCAAAAACTGTTTAACTAATCATCATGGAATTTTCAGAAACATGAGCAAGTCGACTTACCTGTAATCGCGCTTTTCCTTACTTGAGACTACAAGGTTGAATGCTAGCTAAATCCTGCTAACCGCAACAAATTTTTGGGGACAACTCTCTACCCAACCGTAGGCTCAGCTGTATGTAATCTTTCCACAGCTGGCCACCCCCGAGCCCTCAATCAACGTACTACTACCAGGGTATCCTTTGCCTCACCATACCTTTCCCTCCAGAGAATGGATGAAAGAATGAATGCCTTGAATCTTCCTCAATGTCTATTAAATAGACCAAACCATGGAATGGGAACCACATGCACGCATTCACTGTGTCAACATGCAACTTAAGTTTTACTTAATTTAGTGTTCTCTTACTTTTTGTTAGCTTTACTTAATTTAGTGTTCTCTTAGTTTAACTTTCTTTTTATTAGTTTCTTAGTTTAACTCTTTGTTAATTTATTTACTTTTGTTAATTAATTCTTTCTTTACTTGATGTTTATTTTTTTAGGGCTCCAATTTATTATTTACCATTTTATTTAGAACTCCAGTTATTGTTTAATGTTTTATTTATTATTTGTTTATTATTCTCTTGACTATTTATTTATTTACTTATTTATTAAATTATATTATATTATTTATATATTATTTATTATTTTATAATTATTATGGAACATTACATACTCCCCCTCTTCAAGGAACTTCGTCTCGAATTTAAGTATTTAATTATATTATATTATTTATTATTTATTACTTCATGTGTGACCAACACCCTTTGTTGAACTAGTATAACCAGTAGGCATCGAAAGTTCATCACAGTGCCCGGGAATCTCAAGGAATCTATGTCATTTTTCCCACTTTCGGAACAAGGCATAAGCTTCCCCAGTCTGTCCCTAGCCAAGGCTAGCCCCAAGGCTCGTGCTCGACTCAGACCTCATCTACCCCAAGGCAGGCATCCAGTCCCAGTACTCAATGACTCCAGGCATCTCGCAAGGCTGGCCCACTCCCTCCACAACTCCTTAAGGTGCACAGCCCCAGGCATCGAAGTCTTACACCCACTTCTAGACTTTGATGTTCCCATCCAATACCAGGCACTTGGCGTACAATATCAGGCCCTTGGCCTCCTCAAGATGGTCTCACAGCTGTTCAAGAGCTATCCATCAAGAGATATACAAGACAAAGGAACCACTGGCATATGTAGTGTTGATTGAGTTCATCCCCATCCCATATGGTGTTACATATTCTCCCTCGTAGGCATGGGCTCCCACGAGATCATCAAATAAACCGGCCCTCTTGGCCCATCTATGGATTTCCTGCTAGTCACCACATCTCAACTTGTATGCAATACATTAGTTATAATCATAACATCATAGGAATAATTCACATTCCAACTCTTGCATTTAATCATGATAATACAACATCATCGTTAATAACTACATTCTAAATAGTAAAGAACTACATGCTCATGCATGTCACAAAATTTGTATTTATTCCACATGATTCACATCATGAAATACTATCATAAGTCGTAACATCAACCTATATGAATCATGACATCACATAATAAATGAAAAAAATTCCAATATACATCATATCATAACATCATGATCCCTATGCATATCTTATCCATCTTCATTATCATAAAAAATAAATAAATAAGCACCACTTATGCATCATCAGCCTCTCATTAGAACTATATCCATTTACCACATACCATCACATCATAAAACATCATTAATATGAGAATCATCTCAATACTTATCAAATAGATAACAACAATACACTATAAGAATTTGTATCATGAATCAGTTTCATTTACTTATAAAAATGCATACTAACTATGAATTAAGATTATTCCACATACATCTAGGATCTAAGCTATTCCATCAATACTATTAGTGTCATTCTATAACTTCTTCTATTCATCACCTCCTTCCAAGTTGGTTATAACTATAAGGTCTATGTTTCATGACCTTCATTCAAATTTAAGTTCAGACTTTCTCCTTAACATGTGGATGCTATGAATTACTTGTTATAACTTCTTTACCCAAGCACAAGGTTTCCTTAAAGCTATAGAAAAATATCTCATGAATTGATTAAAATTTTGACTAATTCCTAGAAAATAGATGCAACCATAGCTATTAACATACCTTGACATCAAAATGCAATTACTGATAGAAGATCGAGTGCTAAGGAAATAAATGGATTACTAATCCAGGAGAGGATAAAAAAAAACATTTGTTAACCACGACATGAAAGGAGGTTATGCACGAGTTAGTGATATCCTGGAATCATTTCAAATATAATAACTTGTTAAACCATAATAACGATATTCAACTCATGAGACCAACCAATAGATTGCCCGATCAATAAACAATGAAAAGAAAATACTCAACACAATGAATCCAACACATTTGACCGATTTTACAACAATGTTGCTAAAGTTGATTACATTGGGTTAACCTCTTTATTTCTATGCCTCCACCCCATTTATTTTGGATACATATTATTGGATAATCATTAATTTGTTTTAATTTTGAATGAAGAAAAATAAAAACTCAAACATCCCGATGACTATACAAATGACTCTTCATCTTTATTAAAAAAAATAAAAATAAAAAATATACTTTAGTGAGTAAATTCAAATATTATGATCTTATGATATTTAACTTCAAAAATATAAAATTTCAATTTAACAAAGAAATGAATATCAAAATAAATAATATGTATTCTTACTCACACTCAAATACATTAATGTAAATAATAACCAAAAGCCACCAATTGTACACATACTATTTAATTTCAAATTATATAATAGTATATTTAAATTTTATTGATTTGTTATACTTATCCAATTACTATTAAGACTTAATAACAATTATTATTTATGAAATATACATTTTCCAAAATTTCACCTTTTGAATATAATTTTACATATTCCTTACCCTTCATTATTAAAAAAGGGAAGAAGAAGAAGTCAAATTTAAAGCTTGTTTGGGGTTTTAAAAAAAACTTAAAAGCTGCCACTAGACATTTGTCAAATAAAAATATGCTACTAATAAATACATTACTAATCAATATATTATTATTATTATTATTAAATGAACACTAAAATACTCTTTTTACACCATTTTTTCATTCCAATAAAGTGCTTTTATCATTAAATTTATTCTATATTTAAAATTCGGGTAAATTTAGTTATTAAAATACCCATCATAGAAATGTAAATGTAATGAAGCACCAACATAACCAATATTGTTACACTACTCTATTATGTTTAGGCTTTTAATGACATCATGAGTCTCTTACAAGACAAGATTTGTATGAATGTAATTATTCAAGTGATTTATCTTCTTCTTTAACACTGCAAGTTACTATTGATCAATTATGGGAACCTCCATGCTTTAAAACGTGACATTTTTCATTAGTTATCAAGAAACCTTTAAGTGCTCAATACTATCTCTAAATTTATTGTCAATTGAAAAATGTAACTGAACACTAAGTTTTTGTTTTTCCCACTCGAGTTCTATTTAGAGTAAAAATGACTCATCACACCACTCGAGGAAAAGTGGTGATGTGCATGAGCCTAATAAATCAACATTAACAGAGTACGTCACACCTTCTGAAGCAATTTTGAAGTAATCACTTCTCCTTTGACTGACAAAAGTTATTCAAATAAACATTGATTCTGGAATTTGTTTCATAGAATTGGAATTGGTAGTTTATGAGCCATACTTTTAACACATGCCACGGATATTGGCATGAATGTGTGACATCTTTTCCAAGACGCAAATAGTAATATTACCACTCGATACTTGAGTTTACTCATACACGAGGCTAATAAATTCAATTAGATGTAGCAGAGGAGATAGTGTAAACTGGTCAACGCAATAGGAATTTCAATAATCTGAAGGGAAATTGAATTTCTATGATGGGTACGGTGAATTGGGTATGTTAACATGATGCATGTGTGGAAAAGATTGCGCTTTTTTTTTTCTTGCAACTTCCGCAGCTTTTGAGAAAGCAAAGGCTTAAGGTTGCGATTAATTTGTTTTTGGCAGTACTGCGTAATGGTTTCCGAGCTCCTCATCTGACTTCTATTTAAGGACACCTCCCCAACCGATGTCACTGGCATTAGATTCAACTATTTTAAAAAATCCATCATCTGCAACATATAGAATGGGGAGATTGCGAACCTTAGCCTTGATTTGTTTAATAGCTTCTGTGTGTTCTTCTGTCCAAGGATTCATGTTCTTTATGAGTCTCTAATTAAGCAGAGATCTATCAATGGCACAGGCTGGATAAAAATTTCTTACATAATTTAAACAGCCAAGAAATCTTTGCAGCTGGGTTTTATCCAGAATAATGTTTGGAAATTTGTCTGCAAATTCTAAGGCATGATTTTGCAAAGCAATCTGTCAATTTTCAATGGTGTGCCCTAAGAACTTAATTTTGGTCTTAAATAATTCCATTTTCTTTTTACTTAAGACCAATCCATTTTTCTGGACCAACTTCATAAATATTTTCAAGTGTCGGAAGTGGTCTTGCAAGTTTTTAGAAAAAATTAGGAGATCATCAATATATGCTAATAACCATTCAGTATATGGCTTAAAGATAGAGTCCATTACCTTCTGCAACTTAGAAGCTGCGTGCTTCAAGCTGAATGACATCACGTTCCACTCATAGTGGCCTACCGGAATACTAAATGCTGTCTTCCATTTGTCCTATTCAGCTATAGCCACTTGCTAGAAACCAGACTTCAGATCGAACTTTGAGAAGATCTTGGCTCCTGGTATCTTTCCCAGTAGATCTCCATTATGTGGGATAGGATATGTATCATCTGTAAGAACAGAGTTAAGAGGTTTATAATTAATTACCAATCTAGGTATACCTCTTATCTGTTCGCTTCTTTTGTTTACATAGAAGCCATAACAGTTCCAAGGACTGTTTGACTCCCAGATCAACTTTCTTTGTAGAAGCTGATTTATCTCTTACTCACAGAGCTGTCTGTATTATTTAATCATGGGAATAGCTCTGGATTTACATGGCTTGCCCTTGTATCCTTCTTTGTAGGGCATCTCAATACAATGCTACTTACGGTGCCATAATGCATTTGGCTCTTCTGAGCAGCATGTTTCTTCAAATTGTTTTTGCAATTCAAAGATTTGTCTCTGAATTCCTGGGGAACTCAACTGATATTCAGTGCAGATAAAACTTATATGTTCCTTGAGTTCAACCAGTCTGTCTTCTGCTTTGTGAAGTTCCTGCATGGCCTACACCATTTTTGAAATTTGAGGATTAGAAATATAAGGAAGTTCTATCCTCTTACCCTTTTTATCTGATGTAGGCACAGTGATAAAGTACCACGCTTTTTTGTCTGGAAATCGGAAAGACCCATGGGGTTCAACAGTTGCAAGAAAAAATTTTCCCAATATGCAGTCAACTGGGATATCCCCTACTGCAAATTTCAGTTTGATGCAATGAGAATCAAAACATATTGCAACTTTTGGAACTTCATAATCTAGGGTCATTTTTCCCAACCCTACGATTTTCCGGGTAGCAGTAACCCAATACTGAGAGGGTACAACCTTCTTTGAAAAAATGTTTACATCTGCACCTGAATCAATTAATGCAGTTAGGTTAAACATCTTGCCTTTAATACAGACATTTATTTTGATATGGTGTTGCTGATACTGAATGGCAAGAATTTTCATTTCTCTGAATCCAAAAGTTGGATCAGGCTTTCCTTCTGCAATTTCTACTTCAGATTGTATAGGAGTAGTGTACAGAGTATAATTTGTCTTTCTTCCTGAAACAGGAGATGCTGCTTCCTATTTTCCTTTCTCAATATTGGAAACTTGCAACTTTAGGGCAGAAATTTCAGATTTTAGCAAGTGTATCTCCCTACTCACCTCCCCCAAAGTGAGTGCACGAACTTTTCTATCATGTTGCTGGAGGAGATAACTGCGGGTGTTCTTCTCATAAGAAGTATCTAAAAATAGAGACTTCTTTGGAGCATGACTGCTAGATGAAGAAGTGTCTGATTTCATAAAATCTTATAGCAGGCGCTATTTCAGATCACCATCTTCCATGGCTCGAATTTGGGAGAATACTTTCATTGCATCTTCATCTTCTTGAGCCATGAGAACTTTTAGCTTTCCTGAAAATTATTCATCAAGAGGACTGTCAAATGAAAAATGAGATTCAGAAGAGGAACAACCAAATTTATAGTTTTCTGAATCAGAGCATTGACAGTAATCATTTACTTCTTCAATATCAGACACTGAGGTAGAAGAATATTCAGGTTCGGAATCAGAAGAACTGTGTTCTTCGGCTTGCTGGATAGCAAGGTGCCTACAGTCTTCTGTAGAATGAAATACAGAACCACATTTATCACATTTAGGTTCTGACTTAGTGGATGTTTGGCCTTTGAAATTCTGTTGTGATTTCCTACCTCTGTTTTTTCTGGATTCTTTTGCATCAGGACATAGATTTGAAGTATGTCCGGTTTTCCCACACAGCCAGCAGGTTACTCCTTTCATCCTTTCAACTTTCTGAGAACGTGGATGAATATCTTCAGGCCCATAGTAATGAGATTTAGGGATATACTTAGTATATTTCCTTCATGTATCCCTTTTGTATGGCTTTCTCTTTGGCTTGGAAGATTTGAGTTCAGAGATCTTCTTGGTGCTCATATGATAAGTATAAGGCTGACTTCTTTTGTAAGTCTTTTTAGCCTTATTTTTGGATTTTATTTTTCTTACCAAAGGATCATCTATAGTAATGCCATACTTATTACAAAATTATTTGGTACCAGGAAGTCTGTTCAACTTGTGAATAGACTTATTAATCTTCGAACTGGTACAAAGAGTAATTAAAACTCTAGTTATTATAGAATATACTTGGCCCCATAAATATGTTTCCATAGGCAATTGAAAAGCATCTTGCAGTTTCAGAATGTCTACCAGATTGGATGGAAATGTTGCAAGATAAATCTGTTTCCATAGCAGATTCTTGGGGTCCTTAACCAGGAAGATTCTTTGCATCCAGTCCTTGTGGAAATGTTCATACTGGTTAATCTTCCTGCATTTCAGATTCGTCAATATCAACTCATTCTTATCTGAAATGGTAGGTTCATCTCCACAAAAATTCTCTTGTATAAGTGTTGTCAAAGCACCAATCATATTATTGATAGGTCTGCCGTCTGGGTGAAATTCAATATCACCATTTTCATCTTTCACTAATTTTTCCATCTTCTCAATTAGAGCTGGAGAAGATTCTAGTTCCCACCATCTGGATAATGTACCAGTGAAGCATGGAATTAGAGTCTTACAGGATTCAACCTCTGATTTTCCCTCGATGCACATCATATTGTATTATGTGATCATGCTATCTAGCATCTGTCTAATCTGGGCTAATGATAGGTTATCTATATTCCATTCTTTGTGGCTTTGATCAAAGAATGTCTCTCTTGGAGTGATTTTTCCAAGGCCGTTTAATTCTGGAGGGGAATACCTGGTATATTGGGCTTCTAGTGGTTCATACACTGGAAGAACTTGACTTTCAGACTCAAGTTTTTCATATAGAGAGGTAATAATAACTTTGTACTTTGGGGATTCTGGAGCAGACTCTTTCGGGAAAAGACTGGGAAAATTTTCAATAGACTTTTGGATTTGTACAGCTTTTCCTTTGTGGAGGAAAGAGGATGGGACAAGATTTTCTGACTTCTTCAAGTTCACTTTATCAATTTTTTCAAACAAGTTATAAATCAATTGTCGTGTAGAGATAGAATTTTCAATGATACAGGTCTCTACTTCATCAATATTTTTCAATGATTGTAAAGAAAAATATTTAGACACTGCAGAATTATACTATACAGAATTTAATGCATTATTTACATCATTAATAGACACTTGGACTTTTTCTATTTGATCCTTAACACTGGCAGCTTTGGCTACATTCTTCTCCAAACGAGTTATGGTCGTATTTGTCTAGTTAACTTGTTCACTGGTTTGTTGTATTTTATTTTCCAACCCTGAAACATAATCATCCTTTTGGATTAAAGGATACTCTTTGGCTGACCGGGAATGAGATGAGGAGGATGCAGAGTCAGTCATCAAAACTACATTTGACTCTTTGTCCTTTTTCCAAGAGTAAAAGGAAATCCAGACATTTCTTTTCTCCATGTATTGTTTCCATTCTAAGGCTAAAATTCTTTTCTCCTCAGGAGTGTGCGTGGAACCAAAGTCATCAGCTTCTGGATGAGTATAGAGATCCCAATTTAACATTTTCTTCATCCACTGAGCAGGGATCCTATACTTTTCACAACCATCCATTATAGTATAAAACTTTTGTATTTCCATTATTGATGGTTTCTTTATGTCAGCTGGCAGATCCTTAAATCTGCAATCTGGGATCAATTTATCATTCTGTTCAAGATATCCAATGCCATATCTTAGTGCTTTTGGAGACCTCATGTTTGGAAATATTTCTGTCAATCTAGGATCCTCATTTTCTAATATAGGAACTAGATGCATCATAAGCACATGCTCGTCTTCATGAGGAAATGGTATATCAAAACACCTTGGGTTAGGACAGGGGCTAACGGAGGTAGATGCTGGAGCTTCAGCAGTCCTCGAGTTATGATTCTGATGGATAACCATGTAACCAAGATGACTCAAATTTACAGAATGATGGCACTCGGGACAATCAACACTGAGAGGCTGGAATTTTACCAGCTGGGAAAACTCAAATAATGCAATATGTTTACAAGAGGAAACAATAGATGAACTAGAAGTATCTGTACATTCTTGAGGTATATACATAGGATATGTTTTACATACTTATTCAATCCTTCTTCAGTAAATTGTAGATCTACGGGGAAAAGACAAAACAGCCGTAGACTGATTTTCAGAAATATTGGCAGAAGTGATAGCATGAGCAGAAATGGGTCTTGGATTAGGAACTGTCTAGTGTTCAGGAAATGAAAGGTCTTCCCATTTAATAGCTTGATGCTCAACCTTTTGATTCTTTGAATCAGTTATGACTACAACACTGGTTTTTCTATCTCTACTTGGGGCATGTAGGACTGCAGGATAAAGAGTGCTGCTATGTCTGAAACATCCCCGTGTCTGTATGGAAATATTATTTCTTTTGATTTTCATGTCAAATCCAGTTGTTTGGATTTGGATTTGTAAGATATCAGCTAATGTTTCACCATATACATAAACAGGGAAGTTTGGGTAAAAATCAAACCAGACTGGTCCATTTGACAGAGGAGCAACAATCCCACCAATCAAGGAATCTGTATATTCATTATGTGTTAAGTCACAGACTATGGATAACACATATGTGTTTAGGCCCTGATGAGTGAGTGCATGGATTCCTACACGAATACACCCCAAATGAAAAAAAATTGTTCCCAACCTACTAGCTTCTGCTTGCAATTTTTTAGGATCTAAGAGGGGAATAGACTGTACACAGTCAGAATTTTCTTGTATAGAACTTATGGATTCTTTTATCGTTATTCTTGTGGCAACTTTAAGATGCCAAACACCAAGATCTGCATAAACTTCAACAACATTGATTTTGGGCAGAATCCATTTAGCAGAAGGTTCTGCTTCTTCATATAAATGTTCTGACTGATTTAAGACACGACTACTAGAACAAGAAAACATATCTCTGAGAGGGTCTTGTTCGGCTTTATCTTTCTCTTCTAATTCTCGGAATGACACTCAATTTCTAATTGAGTCCATTATATGTTCAGAAACAAAGAGAGTATAGATTTAAGAATTGACCTTTTTCACGAACCAGATCTCACACAGTCAACTTTTGACTTCTGGCTTTGATAATAATTTTACTGCAGGGGCTTCTGTCACAAGCTTGCACTGCAAACAGCTCAACAAGTTGGCTAGCCTCACTGAGTATCTTCTTATCTTTTCAGAGTTTCCTATGTGAACCCATACACGAACCTACTTTCTATTTCATGCTCTTAATGGCCTTTTCTGTGGCATCCATCGCCTTTTAACGGCCTTTCTGTGTCCCTTCAAGATTTGGCAAACCTCTGGTGAACTTTCGGTGAACTTTAAGAAGACAATACTACCTCAGTGGACAATTTTAATGCTTAGATTAATAGTTCTTAAAAATGTGGAACAAAAAACTTTCTCTCTTTATTGATATTTCAGAATGATATTACATATGATTTCAGAATACAGGACTCAAGATCTCTTATCAGAGATTGACTGCAGTGGAATTTACCAGTTTCTGCTACTCAATAGATGAGTGAGCTTTACTGGAGGCTACCTGGCCAGTTGCAGACTCTGTCTCAGAGTTCTTAACAAAACACATAAACAGACTCATATACAGACTCAATCTATTGATGAGGCCACTTTAGGTTCTCACCTGTGCCGAGCACACAGATGCGCAGGCTTCTCTGATCACCTAATGGACTTAGAGACTAGTCTCCGTGATGCAAGCAGATCGAGATAGTTCTCGTAGATGCAGAGCAAGGAGCTCAGACTCTGACTCAAAAACCAAAAATGACTATAGACACTCTAACTCTCAACCTGAATGCGAATGCCTAATGAATGAGCCTTACCCTCCTTTTATAGGAAAATAGGGGGGACAAACATTTCAATCGGTTCACTGGATTATTGACACGTGGAAGAGGAATCATTGCTTTCGGGTAACACCAAAGTGACATCCGCACAGAGATTCCAACTTCTGGAAAAATACATGTGAATGTGTGTGATTTACACAGTGGATACCGTTTATGTACAAGGCCCATGAGGAAACGGACATGATTATATACACGGAGGATGCTTTTTTGAACAGGTAAAAAGCCCTTAGGAAAAGACCTGTCACTATAGACCCATTACTGGGTGTTACAACACAGAGGAGGCTTTTGATCAGTGGGGTCCTCGAGAACCACTTGCATTATCATCTGGAAAAATATCTAGAATTTACAGATGTGGGAATCTATAATTATAACTTTCGTCCCATTGTTTTGTATAAATTCTTCTGAAAATCATTGGTTTGTTCAAGATTATCTAGTGCTTTATCTTAGTCATAACTAACCAATAGTTATGTTGCATCATGTGCTGTTTTAAAATTAATGAATCATCTAATCTTAGCAATGCTCTAACATTAGGGAAAGCAAGATGATTGAGTTCTTCTTCTTCACACGTATCACACCGAATTTGGTACCAGTTTTCATAGAGAACTGGATCCATAGAGGTTGGATTGAGACCAAAGTCACTCCACCAATATTGAAACCAACTAGCTTGATAGTAATTATGCATAATTCCGATGGCACCAAATTTGATCTTTTTATAGTGGGTTTCCCCTTTTCCGTCCTTGTTCATTAAGTCCCACCATAACTTCTTGTAACCTGCAAAATCGTATATTGTGTCAGGAAATACAAAATTTGGATTGTTACCTGGCCACTGATTGAAGCGGGTCTAGGTCTAGGCAGGTTCTCTGGTACGATGTATGGCTAGCCATTCGTAATAGACTTTTTGTCTATCACCTCCACAAGTGCATGTGACTGAAATGTCACAGAAAGCTTGTGACAAAGATTCTTTTGCTTCCCAGGCTTTCCACATGTTGTGTGTGTATACCATATCATGGATCCATTTGCTACCTTTGGGGTACACATGCCTTTTTGGTACTAGATGCTAAATATCAGTATGATTTTATAGATTTGCATCTAATACTTTGGTATTGTGGAGTTGCCATCTGGGTTCCCACTCAATTCAGATCTGAGCCCAAGCATCATTATTTTTGTGCACAGGAAGACTAGGGTCAATCCCCAACTTTATCCCATGTTTCACAACATTTTTTAAGGGTTTCCACTGCAATTTTTTTCTTTTTTTTCTTTTCGAGATTAAGGTTTGAAGATGAGATCAAAATCGAAATTATTGAAGCCATATGATTGATTTTATTTTAAACCTTCATTTTGTCGGATGGCTAGGGTTTCCAACTAATCATATTAAATTCCTTTTATTTTTCTTCCCTTTTCAACCAAATCGAAAATTATGGTGTCAATTTTCTTTGTTGAAGCACAAATTCGTGGCAAACTCTTTTTAGCAAGATCAATTTTGTTTTTTGGGGGAGATGATCTAAATTCTAGAGGTTTGATTTTGAATTCTGAATATTTTAGTGAAGGCCTTGGGATATATATATATATATATATATATTTGCTTATTCCCTTGACCGAGAGCTTCAAGAAGTAGTTCTCTCCCTTGGCTCAGATTTTCTCCGGGCTTGGATGTCATGCACAAATTTAAGAACAAGCATGTATATAATTACATGCAAAATCAAAATCAAGTTTATATAACCTACGCATGCTCTATGATCTATCTGTGTCTGGTCAAGGATTTAGGCCATCTGCTAGACAACATTGGGCACCAAGCCAAACAATATTAGAGAGATTATATGACCATGGAAATTACACCCAAAATAAGCAAAAGATAGAGGAGATCACTAGTGGGCTTAGTCAACATGGTACAATTTTAGAAACAACGGTTAAAGCTCGGATAACCTTCTCACCCAACTGTGCAGCGAGAATTTCCTAGAATAATAAGAAAAGGGGTTTTGTTGTAGTTTGATCTGAAATGGGAAGAATGAGCATTGGTGGAAATTCTTGGGAGATATTTAGATGCAATGGGACCATTTTCAATTCTAAAAAAAAACTACGTTCCAAATTTTCAAAATAGTAGACTAGAAAGCATTGTCTCAGATTTGAAATCCACGCACTCAGATATGGAGACAGGGCATTTGATCTAATGGGCAGCATTTGATAAAACTAAACCAACACAAACAATTAAGAGGGACAGGGTTTGACGAAGAGGGCATTCAAGGCAGTGGCAGGATCGACGACATTCTCTGATCCGCATGGTAGGTTATATAAAATCCACGACAAAGATCAAGGGTTCAATTAACTGCAAGCTGTTGCAACCAATGCAAGGCTGTGGCTTCGGTACATCTTTGGTAAATTCATGGATGTGGCTTCGGTACATCTGGTAATCTGCCAATCAGTGTTTGTCACTTCTGGGATTGGGCTCGATGTACCTCTATTTTTCAGTGAAAGCATGAGTTTTGAACACTGTAGGGATTTTCGCATAGTAAATTGAATTTCCTTATACAACAGCTTCCTGCTGGTGGGTATGGCAGAAACAACATCAGAACTGCATAGGTAGCTTTTTCTTGAACACATTGATGAGAAATCATCAACTAGCTTCCATGGGGGAGAGAAGCTGATACCAATTGAGGAAGAAATGGAAGACTTGCATGATGGTCTCAGTTTTGGGCAGTTTTATGGTGGCAGGATCTGTGGCTAGGATGGTAGAGCATATGGCCATGTTTCCAGTTGATACCTTGAAAACTCGTATGCAAATGCTAGCAAGCACAGGTGGTTTTTTCCCATTGAGGCATGGGAAAAGCTCTTTTGTCAATTATGAGAAGGGAGGGACCTTTTGGCTTTTACAAAGACATAGGAGCAATGGGTTTGGGAGCAGGACCAGTTCATGCTATATATTTTTCGGTGTATGAAATTTGCAAGGAAAAGTTTGGCAGCAACAAACTTGGTCATCATCCTTTGGTCCATGCAGGGTCTGGGGTAACTGCCACGATTGCAATTGATGCAAGAGCGCTGTTCCATACACCCTAAAAAATCCTCAAATTATTTTAAAGGTTGGCTAATCCATATATATATATATATATATATATATATATATATATATATATATATATATATATATATATTTAAAGGATTCCAATGAGAATATATATATATATATAGTATTTAAAAGAAGTGTGCATATAAAATTTATAAAAAAATAAATTTAAAATATAATCCGGTTAGTGTATTATCTTTGTAAAAGGTTGCATTCAACTCCTTCGGAGTATCGGGTTTGCATCCTGGCATGGTTACGAATTTTCTCAACCATTCATGATATATATATATATATATATATATATATATATATATATATATATATATATATATATATATATATATATATATATATATATATAAGAAATATGCATGCATATATATATTATTTAAAAGAAGAATGCATGTAAAAAGCATGTAATATTTATAAAATTTCTTTTAATTTAAAACTCTAATCTTAAATTGAAGAAAAATCATGTATATAATTACAGAAAAAATAAATTCTCAAATTTATCTTTAATAATAATAAATTTTATTATTTTAAATTTATAATCACTACAGTATCAAACACGAGCACTTTTCTCATTATCACAATCAACATCAAGTTTTATTTTTACCTAGAGGTCACCTAAAGTCGAAACTTGGCTCTGATACCATATGTAACAACCTCAATTTAAAAATGCAATTAATTATATCACCTAAAAAATGAATAATCAACCTAAAAACTGTTTAACTAATCATCATGGAATTTTCAGAAACATGAGCAAGTCGACTTACCTGTAATGGAACTTTTCCTTACTTGAGACTCCAAGGTTGAAAGCTAGTTGAATCCTGCTGACCGCAACAAAGTTTTGGGGACAACTCTCCACCCAACCATAGGCTCAGCTGTATGTCATCTTTCCACAGCTGGCCACCCTTGAGCCCTCAATCAATGTACTACTACCAGGGTATCCTTTGCCTCACCATATCTTTCCCTCCAGAGAATGGATGAAATAATGAATGCCTTGAATCTTCCTCAATGTCTATTAAATAGACCAAACCATGGAATGGGAACCACATGCACACATTCACTGTGTCAACATGCAACTTTAGTTTTACTTAATTTAGTGTTCTCTTAATTTTTGTTAGCTTTACTTAATTTAGTGTTCTCTTAGTTTAACTTTCTTTTTATTAGTTTCTTAGTTTAACTCATTTTTAATTTATTTACTTTTGTTAATTAATTCTTTCTTTACTTATTGTTTATTGTTTTAGGACTCCAGTTTATTATTTACCATTTTATTTAGAACTCCAGTTATTGTTTAATGTTTTATTTATTATTCTCTTGACTATTTATTTATTTACTTATTTATTAAATTATATTATATTATTTATTATTTTATAATTATTATGGGACATTACAACTAGATCTCCATAAGTGTATGTGGGCTCCTCTCCAAAAAGGCTTCTCCACAGGTTTTTTAAAGCCAGAGCTTTGGTAAACTAGGACAAATTTTTTATACCCAACCACCTAGACTTTTAGGCTAAGAAAGAAATAAATAGTTTTTGAGATGTATACTTTATTTACTGGATTTTCTAGCCCATAGAAAGTTAAAGATCAATTGTCTAAAATCCATGGTTTTGTTTTTACCTTTTTATGCGCTGACTAAAACCTCAAACATAGCGTTACAAGGTAACCTACAGGGTTCTATTGACATATACATCGACCATATTTTTTTTATTTTTTTTCATTTTGTTTTTAATTCCCCTTGCATATTATACATATTAGAAAATCCTAATAATAGTAACAAAAGAGATGAACATGGCACTAAAATTATCAGCTGAAAACTTAAAATACAACAAAAAAACTGGGAGAACTAGAGAAACCTGTCTTTTTCTGTATTTTTTTTTGCAGATGTAGGATGAAAAGAAGCAACACACAAACAACTTCAAATACTAGAATGCATAGATAGAAAAATGGATGAATGGAATATTGGATCTGAACCTCGTAGCCGAATTCACCTAAACAACTATGTAGAAAAAATCACCATGTTAAAATAAAAATCACAACTCTCAACATGTAAAATCACTATGTTAATCTATATTAAATCTTTCTCTTTAGTCTGCAATCATTTTTTTTTTAAATGTATTCAAAGCTCGTACCATCTCAATGTGTATTAAACCCCGATGATCAAAGCTGCTCAATTGTTTTGAAAGCTCGTACCATGGTTTTTATTGCGACTTATCAAAATATCATACCATACTTTTCATGCAATTAACATATCAGATACCAACAATGTTTAAAAAAAAAATAGCAGCATCAATTTTTTTATTACGTCCTAGTGTGCAATTAAAATACAGTAAATTCTCCTACCTAAAAATGCACATCTCCGGCAATTTCTGTACCAAGGAGGCTAGACAAACATAGTTTCTTTGGATGTTGCTCAGGTAGATTAGTCGATGCCATTAATTTGTAAAAGTGCATTTAGAAAACTAATATGCTAATTAGTTTTTCACTTGTGATGTGTTTGTAGGTGGATACTTCTGGGTGGCGTTATATGACACACAACCATGGGGCTGTGTGGGACATACAGAAGCCACCAAGAGGTGCTCTTCAGTTCCAATTCGAGTGGATACGGATCATTTGCAGCAAAACTCTATGGTGGAAATCTGGGAGCTGCTAGTTCTGATCTCTACAGGAATGGCGTTGGTTGTAGCACATGCTATCAAGCAAGCCCAACAAATATGGCATAATGCTTATTGACATATTGCATATTTAAAAGTTAATAAAATGTTTCTACACATTCATATTTCTTCATGAATAAAAGGGAAATGATATTTGTATGAATATCTATTGTATTTGGTGATAATTAATCTCCTTTAAAATGTGGTGATTCTCATGTAAGAGAGTACGATGGTGTGATCTGAACCGCCATGTTTTATGTGAAGATTGCCTTCAATAATGGTGGTGGATTCCATTGGCCACACAATTTTCTTATTCTAAGTAGAATTTATCCTTTAAGATTTGGGCCCACGTCTCTGTCATTGATTTCCTAACTTTATTTGGTTGCCAAAGGGTGGGACTAATTGGAACCTGGCCTATGAAGTGGCTTTTCGAGGTGGGTTTGGGATTCTTATATATACTTGAGCTTGTCTACCAAAGAAATTCATGTCTGCCTTCTTTTCTTATAGGCCCCTAATTTTATTTTTCCCTTGTGCTATGATACCTATACCTGCAGTAATCCTTGCTATTGGCTTTAGTTTGTTTAGAGGGCAGTAACTGGATTTTGTACACCCATTTGGAATCCAGAGGTTTAGATCAGATTTCGAGTTGGGCTTCAAGCTCTGTTTGTAGGTCTACTGATTAATTTTTTAAGAGATCATGGCTGCCAAAGTTGGAAGGCTTGTGGGTGCTAAGAGTAACTTGTTCTTAAGAAGAAAGAATGGACAAAAGAAGAATTTGGGAGGCAGGGCCAATGTCACTGTGATGGCCTCTATTTCTTTCCCCAGAATCAACGAGGAGTTTGAGACATTTACATACACATGACCTAGAAATCCAATGCAGTTCTTATACAATATTACTTTGAAAAGAGAATAGGATACATAGAAAAAAACCTGGATGATTTTTCCGATGTACAGAGTACCTACTCTATTTTTCCTCTTTTCCTCTTTTCCCAACAATAGTAAAACGAAAATAAATCTAATATTTACAAAATATATTTTATTAACTTAGAGTGAGGAAATAGAAAGAGACAATTTTCCTCAAATTCTCGATCCATTCTCTCCACACACTTCCTGTAGGTTTTAACCCTGAACAGTAATTATCTACACACGAATCTTATAACAGAAAATAAAAAATAGCGAGAGCATAAAACATAAAACAGATAAACACAGAGATTTTCACCTGGATCCCAAATCGGGACAACCAGCTTGATTTTTCGTTATATTCTTTTTAGTGTTACAACACATATATATATATACATGCCGAAGCATACATAAACCCCAATCCATTAACCCTGAATTAGAACATAACCATAGTTCCCTTGACCGGATCTACAAAATACCAGGGGCTGAAAACCATTATACCCCAAAACCATGTGTAAACTCATGTACAAAACATGGGTGTGTCTGCCTATGAGTGGGTCCGCACACCAAAACAATTTTTGCCAGGGCGCTGCCCCAGATCCCAACAGTTGTGGTTGCCTCCCCCCTTGTGACCCCCCTGCTGCAGTCGACACAACGTACAACGCGTGGGGCTAGTCGTGGAAAGAATATAACACTTCCAGTGACACACATCCCCTTCTACTTTGAATTACAGGAATGGAAAGATGAAAAATTCTGCTTCAATCTAGATCCACACAAATAGGATCTATTAACTAAAATAGAAGAAAATAAAATCAATCATTATTTTCTAAACTAAAAAATACATGTTGTTACATTTTGGATGACTCTCAACCCTCCAAATGATCTCGAGCTCCACTTGGAAGCAAAGCAAATCCATTATTCAAGTGCAACTAATTTCCTAAAATCAAACTCCTACATGACACTTCTAAAATTTTAGAAAGCAACTAACGATGTCCTTACATCATACTTCTGGCATTGAAACTATTCATGGACTCTTGTCCATGAGAGTTCCATTGAACCGTTGTTTTTCTGTAATATTGTAGCAGTTCCCAAAAATTCATACAGTTCGACACTACACGCATTTTCAGATAACTTGATTCTCCATTTAAGTGGAGCTCTGTTGTTATTACAACCCAATATAGTTCCATTTGTGACAGCTGGTATTTCCACTTCATAACTTGACATGCTATATTTGGAAGGTTTCCCTCTAGACTTCCTCGTAGAGGTTGTTCTCTTTCAACTAAAAAAATTCTTATACCTATCTATTTGTAGGGGATCTCTATTTGTTACGGTAATATTTGTTGTTGTAATGTATTATAAATTACATTTATAATTATTGTCTTCACTTTAATATTTAGTAAATTTGGTTTCCAATCTTATTTTAGGGCTACAAATAATGGGGAAACATGGTTGCCCATCATGTGGGCCAAAGTTGTTGCATATGCAGTCAAAGGATCTCAATACAACTTTATATGATGGGTATAGACAATTCTTACCACAAAATCACTATGCAGGAGGACAAGATCCAATTGTATGGACCTGTCATCATTAGTTAGAAGTTTGTTTAATTCTTCAGTGGAATGTGTTATCTGAATTTGAATTAAATAACAATAAAATCAATCCAACTTGTGGTTGTAGTAGTTTCTACCCTAGTTTCTAACTCTGAAGTCTTTTCTAATCACTCTATAAGTTACTTGTTTTCTTATACTTAGAAATGAAATTTAAATATAATTGTTGCTACAATACTCAGTGAAGTTATGATAAATGGATTGTTATTTCACCAGGGAAGAGTTTCTACATGGGCAATTTGATGACGTCATACTACAACAAATACCAGCAGCCTACATCCACGAAGAACCTTGCATAGCTGGCTCAGTGTAAGTTTTTTTTTTTGAAAACTGAGCGATTAAATATTCTAGAATATTTCAGAAATTTGAAAATATACATGTTGTAGAGGTTGTTCTCTTTCAAATAAATGGATTTTTATACTTGTCAGAAAAACAAACAATAAATATAACTTAAATAAACATAACATATTTGAAAATATAGATGTTCTAGTCTTCCTTAAAAACTGATTATTATGGAGTCTTTGTCTTCCGTAAAGATTGATTTTCACATTTAAAATATTAAAAATGGATCCAACAAGTGTTTAAAACGTGGTAGGATCCAACCATGGAAATCAAAATGCATATCACACTATTTAGTTATACCACATCATATATGTTTCTTTACAACTCTAGGTTTTAGAGGATACATAAATTGCTAAACCATTAGTGTTCTTAGAGCTATGGGATTGAATAACTAGTTTACACATGCTGCACTTTCCCACATATTATAGTAATGTTCTTTCCCACATATTATAGTAATGTTTGGAACAATAATTAAATCATAAATTAATGCATACTATTATTCTTTCTATGTCCATGATAACAATGTTACTTCGGTCATACACTTATTTGGATATTTCTTAATCCATTAAATTATAATTTGGTTTATCAAAACACGCAATAGTGCATAACCATATGATTGTTTTCATGCTTTTAAAATGTTACTAATTTTCAATTAATATAAACAAGTAAGTTGAATATTAACTATAAATAAGTTTGGAGCTTTATGGTTTTGCAACTGGTTTTGTGGTTTTTTGGTGGGTTCTGCGATCTGCGATTTTTTAGAGGGTTCTACGGTCTGAGGAAAATGTAGATTAGTCTTCTATCGAAATGTGATTATGGAAGCAGTGAATGGTTTGAGAATGCAATAATATACAAGATGAAAACTAAACAGATTCTTATACCTGTCAGAAAAACAAACAATAAACATAACATTGATAAGATTTTCTAGAACCACAAAATCTGTGTGGAAATTTTCTAGTCATGTTTTCCTTTGCTTGTTGTCTATTCATAAAAATTTTTGAGTTTGCTGTGCAATTTTTGTACCAAGGAGGCCAAAGAGACATAGTTTCCTTGGATGTTTCATAGGTAGAATAGTCGATGCCATTAATTTGTGAAAGTGCATTTAGAAAAATAATATGCTAATTAGTTTATCACTTGTGATGTGTTTGTAGGTGGATACTTATGGGTGGCATTATATGACACCCAACCATGGGGATGTGTGGGACATACAGAAGCCACCAGGAGGTTCTCTCCAGTTCCAATTCGTGTGGATACAGATCATTTGCAACAAAACACTATGGTGGAAATCTGGGAGCTGCTAGTTTTGATCTCTGATATTTGACTGATTCAAGGCTCATATTTAACATAGATCTGTGTTATGACAGCACTGAAATTAAGTGTAAATTGGGCAATCAATTGTACATTCGAATGCATATAAATTTTTGGTATTTTTTGTTATCAAGGAAGCCAATTCCAATTATACAAAGGTATTGAAATGGAGGAGCTAACCACTGGATATGAATTTATTTTTTCAGCATTTAATGTGATTCAACCTTTTCGATTTATATGTCAGAGATTAAACTCTCTTGTAAGATGGAGAAATATTGTACATTTTTCTTTTACCTTATAATAGTCATGAAATGAAGTTCCAAATGAGGATCTTGCATGTTCAAATTCAATGACATGAATTTATTTTCAGTGAATATAAGTGTGATGCCTTATTATTTTCAAGGTTGCTTTCCAGAATTGTTAAGTTTTGAAAAATTGTTTTTTTCACTTAGATTTAAAATGACTGTTGTTAGCTTTAAAAAAAAATAGAATTTATTCTTTCTTTCCATAAAAAACAGAGTTTTAAGGTAATTAAAATCACTATTTGGGAACTTGAAATGTTGAAACCACCTTAAAATAACATTTAAAATGATTTGTTTATTTTTTTTAAAATATTTTTTCATATCGTCTCTAGAGAGACAATGGTTTGAATTATGGAAATATAATCTCTATAGAGACAATCAATTTTTGATCTCAGCTATTGTCCATAAAGATACAAATGTTATTATCTCTACAAAGACAAAAATGAAAGTGTCTCTACAGAGACAAATTGTAGACAAATGAAATTTCCTCTAGAGAGATGAATGAAATTGTCTCCTTAAAGACAATAATGCCTATGTCTTTATAGAGATAATAATAATATGTGTTCTATATTGTCTTTATAGAGAGAATTTTTTGAGACACTAATTTTGAGACACCCACTTAAAGACAATATTTAAGACGATACACAATTTTATTTTTGTCTCTAATTAAGACAATTCACTGGAAAATTGTCTTAAATATTGTCTTAAAACACCCCCAAATGTAGTAGTGTGAGGTTCATTGTTGGACATAGTTCTTCCTTCATGGTTGGGATTTGCAAGGAATCATGTGTGTGGCTGAGATCGTGCAAAGGTTTACCTATGGCCGAGATATGAAAGATATATTATAGGGTTGCAATACTCATCTCTGAATAAGGAGAGCCGAGAAACGTCACCACCATGAATGAAATCATCCTGTTTTGGTGTCAAAAATATTATAATGTTCCTGGGAGAGGACTTTGAAGCAAAAGGCACTAAGAGGTCGTGGACGTAGAAATTGGTGATGACTCTTAGCATTTGAGAATATAGAGACTATGCTGCAATTATAACACAACCATGCATATTTGAAATTAAATTTGATGAAAACCTGTTCTGCATAAGAAGTAATCAAGAAAAAAATTGTATTTATCAATAGTGAGGGTTTACAGATCTGTGTGTGTAAAGGAAAAGAAATAGATCATTCTTGTTGGCTAGTGTAGAAGTCATTGACTTTGAGCAGCATTCCAACTATACTTCATAGATTTAGGAGTGACGTTGTTGTTTTTGAGCTGCGACAACCTTTCTGAAAAGTACTCCCACTCTGCAGAGATCTGCTCAGTGGCTGAGAGAGAAATTTCAGGATGGGACGTCCATCTATGTTTGATGGTTGGGGGTTCTAGCACCAGATCAATGAGTTTGAAAAGGTATTGTTATTTGAAGGTCCCATCAAATTTTGAATAAAAGCGGTATAAAGTTTAAATCTATCGAGAGTGTTTATTTTAGAAGTGTTGCATGAAGAAACAAGGAGAGTTGCATGACAGCAAGTCCCTGCCGTGAGAGAGAGCTTGAAGTTGTACATAAATAACAAAATCAAATAGAAGTATATCATAAATTATTTTTGTTGTGGAAATAAGAAAAATAACATATTGGCGGGTGTGTATATTATTATGACTCTGACGAATGAACAGTTCAAGAAAGGCTTTGAGGTAAAACAATGAACTCAATGATTGATAAACAAATATTTCTCACTCTGAAGCCAAGCCAGAATACTCCCAACACTCCCTGAATTCCCTGCCACTTAACATTTCTTCTTCTTTATTGAATTTCATATATATTGAAATGTTCAATAGCCAGTTATTTGTAAAGAAGAGAGGCATTCCACGACGTTCCCACTAGGGAATGAACACAAACAGTGGTGAAATCTTCCAACAATTTTGGAATAACAAAGTTATCTCTTTTCATCTTCACTTTAAAAACTTTATATTAGCTAAGTTCTCTCTTTTCATTGCATCGTATAACATATATCAATATATGATATCGAGTGTGAACACTCAATAGCTTAACCTGGAAAGAGTTGACCTTTCAATAGCTTAACTGAATTATGTAGTTGATTTATGACATAATAAAGCTTAACTAGTTGGTTAGAAGGATCACTTTAGCATTAAAGTAGACTAATAAAGCTACTACAAACGGAAAAGAGAGGTACTAATTTTATTTTGCTGATTAATTTCTCTTCCAAGTTTATAAATTGAGTAATACTTGTCAATGAATTTTCAGATAGCATTGACGCCAAAAATCTATGACAATATTGAGAGAAGCCTCTATAAAAAAAAATTGACATCGGGAAGTTTAATAATTCCAAGAATTATATTATAAAAAATGCAAAGCCATTTACACGACTTTCAAACCGATTTCATTTTGGAACTTCGAAGACCTATTTCCCAATATTGTTTAAACTAATTAGCCTCAATATATTTGGATTACATTTCTATTGTAATTGTGTTATTGTATTATTAATTTAAAGTTATATGAAAATATCCATAATATATTGTATCAATAATATATTTGTACTGAATTTCTACTGTAATTATGTTATTGTATTATTAATTTAATGTTATTATATTTATATTATATTTATGTTAATGTGTGATTAATATTCTCATAAGTCCAATTAGTAACGAGTAAAGTTTTAGATGTTTCATAAGGCTATCAAAATTGTTTATAAATAGCCATAGTTATCAAAATAAAAATATTTATGTGTAAATTTAGAAATTCTTAATTCTAAAATAAATTTAGAGTTTTGACATAAAACATTTTTGAAAATATTTGATTTCATTCCTTGAAAGATATAGAGAGTACGAATATTTGAAAATTACGAAAGCTATATATATACTATCAATATTTGTTTTATATTGAAGCTTGCATGAAATTAATATTCGAACCCTATGAAAGGAGGTCTATTATGCAAGCCATTGACACGACATATCATTTCATGCATCTAATGGTAAAACGAAAAGGAGGTCTATTACGCAAGCCATTGACACGACATATCATTTTATGCATCTAATGGTAAAACGAAAGACATGTGCATTACCCAGCCTTGCCATATTGCATGTTCTCACAACCCAGTTATAAAACCAATTCTCGCAGGTAGTCCTCTTTTCCTTCCTCTACCAATCCACCTCTGCGCTGCTAGAAATGAATCATGCAATATTATTACACTCAGCTCGTCAAAACTTATGGTCATGGACCTACCCATTAATCACCATTGTTATCTAATAACAGGTAGTTCCAGGAAATTTAAGTTACAATTCAATGTAGGGTTGAATTCTTCTCACCAGTGGCGTGCAAATGGTCTTGCTGTGAGATCAAAAACCAGCCCTGAAAACATGGCCAAATTTCGAGAGAATACTACAATAAAAACTAAGGCCGATCAGAAGACTTTTCCTCTGAAATTTCAAGAGGATACTGCAAGCAAAACTGAGGCTGAAAAGAATCTTGGAGTTGTTGTAGATATTATAATTAAAACCGAGGCTGACCAGAGCACTGCAGTCAAGAATAAGGTTGATTAGAAGCGCGAGGTTGTGGCAAATACTGCAAGAAAAATTGGGGATGATCAAATGCCCGTGGCTGTGAGAGATACTACAAGCAATACCAAGTCTGACCAGAATATTACAAGCAAAAAAGAGGGTAACCTGAACCTCTTGGTTATGTGAGATAGTACAAGAAAATATGAGGTTGACGAAAAACCCATGGCTGTGGAAAATAATGCAAGCAAGAATGACATTAACCAGAAGCTGACGATAGTGATTTTTCCATTTGGTAAGTTAACCCTAGGAATTTCCACATGCTTTCTCAACAGTCTAGTTCACCGGTTTATTGATTTGTT
This sequence comes from Pinus albicaulis, assembly GCA_034641835.2. Classification (NCBI taxonomy): domain Eukaryota; kingdom Viridiplantae; phylum Streptophyta; class Pinopsida; order Pinales; family Pinaceae; genus Pinus; species Pinus albicaulis. The sequence continues at coordinate 1,311,961,671 of CM076584.1, read as the reverse complement.
GTTGGGAGATACAAAAATTACACATAGGTCTGGAGGAACTGTCTGCCCTTTGCAGCTGGGATATTACCTGCAAAAATTCCACAGGTATGGTCACTCAAAATCATCCCTGAACTAATTTTCTGAATAGTAATTAAATCTTTCCAATAATGATGTAACACCCCTAGTTTTATGTTTTTCTTTCAAGTTAGACATTTGAACTTCAATCCAAAGGGGAGTGGACCCAAGGGATACGTATTGTGTGAATGTAATTAATTATTTAATTATGAAAAATAAATAAACTAATTCGGTGCATATTGACCAAATGAGAATTTTGAGATCAATTTCCAAATCCATGAGGTATGGAAAGAGGCTAAGACTTTCCCCAAAAATCTTTCAAAAATCCTTGAAAGAATTTATTTCTAATTTAGATTTTTGAGGAAAAATATAGATTTTCCCCAATGAGGTGGAGAGTAGTTGGGAAGAGGTAAAAATATGGAAAAGCAGAAAGCAAATTTAAAAGTTCCTAAATAAGGGAAGCCTAGGCAAACAGGAAGAAAAGCATCTTGTAATTATGGATGCAGAATTAGAAACAGGCTTTGGGGAGAATAAGCTTAAATAAGCTACTCCAGAACAGATTGAGGTTGGTATGTTCTAGGAGATGATCTCAGCTCGGGGGTGAGTTCTGGAGACAAAGGAACTCTAAGGTTGGGAGGTTGGTCATTTTCAGAAGGGGTATGTTCATAACTTTTATCAGCGGTTAAAATACCTGCTATTGTGAAATTGCTGTAGGTGTTAGTTAGATTAAAATTCTGAAATTGTCATTCCTTACATTTGACAGAACTGGTTAGAAGAAATTAATCCTCTCAACTCTGTATAGTTGTAGAAATAAGATCTGTGGGGAGAATCCATCAGAGTTTCTAAACCAATACTAGTTTAAATCTGAGGATACATTTTACCCACAGATGATTTAGTTGTTTAACTTTAATCTTCTTCTGAACTAAGAAAAATCATTGTTGCATATATGAAAAAAGAGAAGGGCCACCTTTATAGGTAGCAAATATAATTGAAATTAGACATATTTCAAATATATTCATTTAGGCAATGATATAATCTCATAAGGTTATGTGCTCTGAAAAAAAAAAAAATTACAGGTGCAAGCAAAGAGGACTGCAGTACATTAGAATTACTAAATAGCAGAAATAATGTAAATAAATTGTACAGTTATATGAACATGAGAGGATAGATAATATAAATCTTCAAGTTGAAATGTTAATTGAACTCTATATACATATGCACAGGAAATGTTATCTCAATAACTAGGAAATGTTTTCTTTGCTTATTAAGAATTATAAATGGTATTCCACAGAGATTTTGGTTAGGTATAACTAACATAGTAATCTAGAAAGAATGTTACACCGTACAATTCATTACTGGAAAAATTTTTATATTGAAAACTTTAATGGAATTTCCTCAGTGGTATAGTAAAGCTAGAAACACCAGCACAATTATCATACTACACAGAATCTCAACCACGACAAGTATTGAACCAAATAGAAATACTAGGCTGAATTTCAATACTGATGTAAATATATAGATCTTGTTATAAGTCCTGAAAATAGATGCAAACAATTGTTGAATATAATTAGAGCATAAGTTCTAATTTCTGTCTGCCACTACAAGCCTAAAATTATACAAAATTATGGCAAAATAAACCTAAGACCTTATATAGCAGAATGCGAGTGAGAACAGTGCGAGCATATCAAAGGATATTATCTTTCTACATGAGAAATAAATCCCTAAGTAAACTGTTACACCATTCTAGTTGAATGATATATGATAAGAAGCATTATTGGAGATTGTCGACATCCATATCACATAGACGAATTAACTACTTAAATTAAATATGGGAATGGTGACTGCTAACAAATAATTATATAAATCCTATGTGAGGGTACAGAAAAGAAAATTTAGTGAGACAAACTCATTTCAAAAACTACAGTTCGAGACATAATTACTTGGATCTTCCAATGTATACATATAACAACAGTGTTATAAAATATGTCTAAAAAGATTAGGGATAAAACCCTAAATAAATTACTGTATGAAAAGAAAAACCGCAAAGTGGATTTTACTGCCAGCTTAAGACGGAAATGGGGAACTCGTGGAAAGAAATAAACCTGTGTATAAACACAGCGCGGAAGTTAAAATCCGAACTAAAATTAGGCCTTGCCAAACAACCGCACATAGATTATTAACGTGGATAAATCACGTACCTTGCAAAACGAAGGTGAAGGCCCAGACAACCCTGAGACAGAAAAAATAGCAACACGATAAGCACCGGGAAAACCTATAACAACCAAAAGAAATTTGTATACAGTGGCATCTACTCACTTGTGAACAAGCGTGAAAGGATTATGGTCATCGATGCTAGAAAGAGGAAATCATGCATCGTTCAGCCTAGCCGAAGTAAAATTTTTCCAAACCAACTAACAACTTCATCTGCTTCAGATCAGTGGAAGGCCATTGAGACATGTAGGTGAAAATAAAGTAGCGTAATGATATCGCCGAGATGGAAGACATGGTTGAATATAAACAAAATTGAAAAATGAAACGCGTATATTAAGAAACCAAATAGGATATAAAACAACTTGAAAATGTTTTACCTGAATCGACAGAAGATTCCTAAGGAAACCCCAATCGAATTCATGGCAGACGTAGGACTATTCCACTTCTAAACTCATCGTAAGCCATGCTACAGGCGTGAATTTATGATATCGACTTCTAGGTTACAAAATTTCAAAGCGACGTCAATAGACAAATTAAAAGAGATGTTGTAAATCATAATGAAGGGAGAAATGCAAGTTCTGAAATCACACAGCAAGATTTTATACGATTTAAACACCGAGAATAAGCCAAGGTAAGTTACCTCATCACGCCGTGGGAAGAACATTTGGATAAGCCATACGCTTCCATGGTATGCCCAGAGGTCACGTAGTATTATCGTGAATAGAACCAGAGAGCGAGTGTAGCAGGAGAAAAGAAGACCAAGGAAATGAAAGAAGGTAAAGAACGTCAATAGTTATAGTTCACAAAACCCATAAAATATAAGTAAATCATATCTTCCATGTGTTAGCGATCCATGGATCGATGAAATTCCTAGTGAAAGGACATCAATTTAATACCATTGAAAACCGAGTGTACAAATGTGGAGAGATGCATTTAAAATGAAGTCATAACCGTCACCTAAACTCATATAAAACTATATAATCTATCAATTTCACCGGCTCGAGGTGTCGCTTAGAGTAGAGGCTTACCTATCAAGGTAATTGCATAGAATAGAGCATTCATATATGTCAGATGTAATATCTACTAAAATCGTTTAACCACGAAAATATCACAATTTCAATATGGTGAAGTACAATGAGGATCGGGTAATACTCAAGAAGATGGATTTCATTTATCCAATGAAAATCGAAGCCACCTGTTTGGGTACTAATACTTAGAACGAAGCTCATGTATAACTTAAAATCTAACATCTTATGATGGGTAGGGTAATCATAATTATAATGGTATACAATACATACGAGTTGATTATTAAATCGAAGTGTATTGTTATTAACACAAAAAAATTGAAATAATATAGCTTATAAAATGAACTTCATTAAGGGGGTAAAGTTATGTTGCACAGATATAAGGAGTGTAGAATGACATATCATGAGATTCAATTGGTATGGAAATCATTACCATCTATGTGTGGTTATAGCCAAGGTTAGGTGGCATGGATATTATTACATGGTAGCAAAGAAAATTTTAAAATAAAAATTATCAAAGTACAGCAGGTAGTAACTTGGAAAAAAAATAGTATATGGCTTGGAAGTTAAAAAGGTGTCGGTGTGGGAATAACACCTAGATTCGACATGATTAAGATAAGAATGAAATTTGAACACCAATTAGGGAAAAAAAATTTGAGGGTTGAGGTATGTGACAAATGATATCAAAGCCAGGTTAGCAAAACTGGGTTGTTATTGTGCTCACTGTATAAATTATTTCTTGTTGGAAAAAAAAAAAAATTGTGACTGACACTACTACATTTGGCGGAAATTCCGACACTTGGTTCCGACGCTTTTGACCAAATGTCAGAAATTTCCCCAAAATTTTTCCATCCCGCCCGAAACCGTCGCTATACCGACGTTTATAGAAAAGTGTCACAATACCGACACTTAGACAAAGTGTCGCAATTGCGACGTTTGGAGGAAGATGCCGCAATTGCGACACTATAGCCCAAAGCATCGCTATTGCGACGACTGCCTCCAAACGTCACAAGTGTGACACAATGTCTAAGTGTCGCAATTGCGACGTTTGGAGGCACCCGTCGCAATAGCGACGCTTTGTCTGCCATCGGTATAACGACACTTATATGCGCGCTACATAAAAATACGAAAATTATATGCGCGCAACACAAAAATGATTTTATTGTTTCGTATCCATCACACATTTAATAATTGCCCTTCATGATCATCACACAAGACGCCTCCGCTCTTAACAACATTCGCCTTAGAATTCACTCCACTTCGTGTAATAAGATTGCCCCCAAGATCATTTCCGCTTTTGCAGAACAAACATTTGCCCTCGCATTCGCCTCAACAAGCCCTTCGCCTTCTTGCAGAACAACATTCACCGTCAGCTCTTGCAAAATGGTAAGTTCTTAGGCCTTCCTCCTATAGTAGGGTTGACTCTATTTGGGGTTTTTTTGGTCAATTCCATTGGATTGTGTTAGGCTGTAGGGTTCTCTCTAGATGTCAAGAATCAAGATTAAATACCCTCTATTATCTTCATCACCCAATACAGGATTTAAATTTTTCCCAAAGAAACGCTTATTAATTTGGCAGCCATTATTTCTCCCTGCTTTAAAAACCCTACATTTAAATGAAAACAAGCATTGCATTTCAACTACAAAAATCTATTAGTGTTCAAATGTACATGTGTGCTACATTAATGTCTGATATCACACGCACATTCTCCCTCCGCTCTTGCAGAACAACATTCGCCCTCAGCATTCGCCCTCAGCTCTTGTAGAACAGCATTCGCTCTCAGCATTCGCCCTGAGCTCTTGCAAAACAGCATTCGCCCTCAGTATTCGCCCTGAGCTCTTGCAGAACAGCATTCGCCCTCAGCTCTTGCAGAACAGCATTCGCCCTCAGCTCTTGCAAAACAGCATTCACCCTCAGTTCTTGCAGAACAGCATTCGCCCTCAGCTCTTGCAAAATGGTAAGTTCTTACTGCAGGCCCTTCCTCCTATAGTAGGGTTGATTCTATTTGGGTTTTTTTGGTCAATTCCATTGGATTGTGTTAGGCTGTAGGGTTCTCTCTAGATGTCAAGAATAAAGATTCAATACCCTCTATTATCTTCATCACCCAACACAAGATTTAAATTTTTCCCAAAGAAACGCTTATTAATTTGGCAGCCATTATTTCTCCCTGCTTTAAAAACCATACATTTAAATGAAAACAAGCATTGCATTTCAACTACAAAAATCTATTAGTGTTCAAATGTACATGTGTGCATCACTTGTGTAGGGTATTCCTTTTCCACTTTGACATTATCCAAGAATGTGTGCAGTATAGTTCATATTTTTTGTGATTTAGATTATCTTGAAAAAGGAAAGGTAAATTATTTCCCATGGAAAAAGAAGGTTTTCCCTTTTTACTACTGGAAATGGTACAACAAAGTTTCATTTCTACCCGAAACTCCTATGAAACAGGAACCAAATAAAGGCCATGTCCTCAATGGACATCATTTGGCTTTGAAAATTGCCATTGCACCATGTTGTTTCTTATATTACATCACGATAGTTTATTAGGTCATTTCATGTTTCTTGAGATGAAAAAAAACCAAAGAAATTGTGAAGATCCTTTCAAGAAATAAATGACCATTTCTCAATCATATCTCAAATATTTTTTATTTTATTCAGTGGTTGCTTACTTTGAGACAAATTTGACACTTTTATAAGGAATATAACATAAAAACAAAAAATGGGAAGGAATTGATGAGGTAGATGACCTTAAGTTGTTGTCAATTAAGAATTGATAATACACGATGCATGTTCTGTACTACAAACTAGATTCCTTCTTGGAGTTAGGACATAGAGTATTGAATCAAAGTTGTAGTTTCTAACTTCTTGTATTGGTTCATCAATCTTGAAATTCAGACATTGCATGTCCTCATTGCTTCATGTTTGAATAATTTGCATCATATCGTACAATAGGGAATTAGGAATTATGATTATTATTACTTTATGGATCTGTTAAGTTACTTTTAAGTTTGCATGGTTTAGTGTGAAATTATTCTAGTGTGCCCCTAGGCCCAGGTGAAGGAATGCCAAGGACTGACAACCCTAGTTTTTAAATGGTATTGTTTCTTATACCCAAAAACCCCTCAACATCACTTCTTATTAGTTCTTAACAATAGTGTTGTAAAAAATTTGAGAATTGATATAGAAAAATCTCGCACTTCTCAAGATAAAGTCCTAAAGCTAAAGTGTGATACCATGTGTAATTCAATAGCCCCATTGTCACCTCACCAACTTCTTTTCACTTCGGGCTAGCTCTCCTCCAACTCAAGGGGGGTTCTCCCTAGTAGATGTTAGGGATCTAATGGCCCAACCAAACCAAGTCAAGAGCCCCCTAACTCTCTATGTTTACTATTATCAATCAAAATATTGAACAATAGGGTCAGACATGCATCCTGAAGATAAAATTGCCAGGGTATTTTTGGGTAATTTCAAAGGGAAAGTCCCCAAACAAATATAATCAAGGAATTATAATGTGATTTCAAACATTACATATCAACAAAATCGTTTAAAGGATATTGAAAGGAAAAAGGTGATGGAAGATAGAAAGTGCCTTACTTAAATGCTCTAAGGATTTTTCAATAGTTGCTCCAAAAGCTTCACTTCAAGGCCTTTCAAGATCGTCTCCAACAATGCTATACCATCAGCTTCAACAATGTTGCTCCAAAAATGTCCTCAAGGTCTTCACAACAAGTTTACTAGAAGTTTCTCCAACAATATATTCAATAAGGTCTTCATTGTCAACTCGTCTCTTGCTTGGGTGCCTTAATGTGCAATGACATGTTTCCAGGACTGAATTCAATGCAAGGCATATTTGAAACTCTAACTCTGTCTTCCGGTGTCTTATTAGAAATTATTTCATTTTTCATTTTTTGTTTTCAAGTTAGATATTGTTTTCAAGTTTTTACATTTATAATTTTATTGCAATGTGGCAGACTGATCAGAGCAGTGCAGGAACAACCCCGAGACGGGATGATCGTGGAAAGAGGCCAGCGGAAGAACATGTAAAGTGCCAACATTTCTCTATCTTCAGGTATTTTAGTTATTTACATAATTGAAATAATATTAATTTTCTTCAAATATACAGACACCTAGCCATGGTATGCCTGATGATTCCCTCTTTGAGGAAGAGCTTTCTTCATCCCTATCTCCAGTGTTCTTGTTGCGAAAAAAGGCACAAGATGCAAGGTCAGAATTTAGTACTTTGATAGACGCGCCTCAAACACCTGAAACAGAAGAGAGGATAAAAAATTTTATGAGCCAGCTAGAAACATATCAGGTAATAATAAAAAGTCAAAACGATATTTTTTTTGTTCTGCATCAGATGAATTGTGATAGTTTGATTTTTAATTTTTACATTGACTAAACTGACAAAAATTTCTTTTGTATGTAGCATTTTTTGGCACTTGCTGAACCCGGTGTTGGTGCTAGTGGGACATAAGGGCAAGAGATTTCCCAGCAACCCTCTCGTACACCTTCTACTCCTTTAGGTTCCAGCCAAGAAACACACCCTACCCAAGTAGACACCCAGCCAACCGCTGAATGTGTTGGCAATGATGAGGCTGATATGGCCAACTACATTATTGTGTTTCCTGGAGCTACACGTGTCATCTCCACAGGGACCATTAATGGCACGTTGTTGGTGAACGATGAAGGTGTCCCTATAAAGTACGTATAAATCCCAGGTAAATTTTAATATTTTAACTATTTCGTGTACTTTATCTAAAACATATTTATCATGATTTTTATTTTTAAATTAATGATAATATCTTTTTTTTTTCTCTGTAGGAAACAATGAGTTCTACAGGTTTTTGGAGAGCCATGCGTTGGTAATTTTTGGCCCAACCATATGCACAGGGTGGAATTCCCAGAATTCCATCATGAAAAAAGAACTTCTAGATTATCTAGAAGCCCTTTTTGGGGTCGGCACATTTGACAGAACAGCGGTGGCTCGGGTAGCCGGCAAATATTTGAAATATACCAGGGACACCTATAGGATGCAATTGCAATTTAACACTAGATACGAGCGTCCTCTCACAGTTCCAGAGAGTGAGTGGAGAGCACTCATCCATGGAGGAAAAGAGAAAAGGGCAAAGAAAGAAGGAAAAATGCCAATTGGACCCACAAGGTAAATTACAACTTTAATTCAATAGCTTTAATTTTCTCTATGTCTAAAATAAAAGTGTGCTACGTCATATCTGACTTCAATATTTTGATGCAAGGTTGCCTGACACCTCAAAGGCAACCAAAGTTAGGATTGAAAAAAAGGGCCATCACAAGCTAGGCTAGGGCGGCTACTTGAAATTAGCTACAAGAATTGTAATTAAGTAGCTAAACATCTTATAATTAATTGTATCGCCTTCCAACGTTTTTGTAATCCTATAAAATATGATTAAAAATACACAATCATATGTAATGTAGGGTGATGACTTCGGAACAAAAACTACAGAGGAAGATAAAAATATCGCTTTCCATTTCGGCTATCAAGCCGTAGTTGAACGTCGCAGAAGCTTGGGGCAGGTCCCAAGATCCAGAATGCCTGATAAGGTAAAACATTAACCTTTAAATATGTTTGTTTTCGTCCATAAATTTAATGTCTAACAACTTTGTTTAAATCAGGGGAGCAGCACTACCGACGAGGCAAATAACCCAGTTTTAGAGCCAGATGTAGATGATCCTCACGTGCAACCTGATCATTGTAGTGGGGACCAGGCCGAAAATGCTACTATCAGTGAGGGCCATGATGGTAATTAATTTCCACTTATAGTTTTTTCTAATTATACCTTGATGGTTTTCCTTATAATTTTTTTTTTTTAAATGACTAAGAATGTTTCCCTTGAGGATCTTACCACCAAAGAGGAAGACAAGGCAACAGTCCCAATGGCGACAACTGGTGCATCAGGTAAATAATCTCATTGCAATTTTTTTTATTAATATTACCGAACTAGTTCAATGATATTTAAAAACTAACAATTAAAATTTAATATATATGTTTTTGTAGGTGATGCCCCGCCACTGGATGAGACCAGACATCGTGACTACGCAACTAGGTCAGCGGCGACAACTGGTGCACCAGGTAAATAATCTCATTGCAATTTTTTTTATTAATATTACCGAACTAGTTCAATGATATTTAAAAACTAATAATTAAAATTTAATATTATCTGTTTTTGTAGGCGATGCCCCGTCACTGGATGAGACCAGACATCGTGACAACGCAACTAGGTCAGCGGCGACAACTGGTGCACCAGGTAAATAATTTCATTGCAATTTTTTTTATTAATATTACCGAACTAGTTCAATGATATTTAAAAACTGACAATTAAAATTTAATATTATCTGTTTTTGTAGGCGATGCCCCGTCACTGGATGAGACCAGACATCGTGACTACGCAACTAGGTCAGTGGCGACAATTGGTGCACCAGGTAAATAATCTCATTGCAATTTTTTTTATTAATATTACCGAACTAGTTCAATGATATTTAAAAACTGACAATTAAAATTTAATATTATCTGTTTTTGTAGGCGATGCCCCGTCACTGGATGAGACCAGACATCATGACTACGCAACTAGGTCAACAGTGCGGGTCGAAAGGCACAAAACAGGAGCAGAGCATGATGATATTGATGATGTAATTAGGAGCTTTAAAAATAGGAAGAAGAAAAAGAAAATTCGATAATGTAAAATATTGTATTATTATAAGACAAACGTTACCATACTTGGAACGTTTTTTACGTTATATAAAAAACTCATTTATCATACTATTTTTATGTCAAGCATTAATTGCAATGTTTCCTTGCGTAGTTTTTGTTGAATTGTTTTTTTATTAGTTATTGAATATTTTTCTTTATGCTCATGAAAGTAAAAAATTAAATATAGATTGGGTATTTGGGAATTGAGAGTGATGTGAGTGGGGGGGGGGGGAAGGGGCCATAAGAGCTTCCACCTTCACGTGGTTGGCCCTATTTAGTAGAGAATAATTTATTGGAGCAATTTAATCTTGGAGCAAACCTCCCTCGATCTAGTGCAACAACAAAAAAGTCACTGTTGACTTAGTTGCTACTCTTTCAGATCGTGGGAGGCTTGTTCCAAGTTCATGCGACTCCAATAAATTGTTCCTGAAATGAGGAGGAGCTTATTCAGGTATGTTTTGACATTTTCAACATATGTTCTAACATTATCATAAGAATGCATCTTAGAGTAAAAAATACTACATCAATTACTTGTATTTATTGTATAGATAATGATGGATTTTGATTGACTTGGTAGGTAAAAATCCTCTTGCATCATGAGCAATACAACTTGTCAACCAGGGTCATGTCCAGGATATTTTTGCTTGTGTGCTTGACCAGGTTCGCAATGTCACATTTTGTAAGTTCCTTTACAGTTCATAATTCAATATTAAGCTTGTTCATGATTATTATCTAGGTTTTTTGTATGTGTTTTTTCATCTATTTGATTGTAAGCAACTCTGCATGTTTCCTATTGTTCACTATGATTTCTCCCATTACCACTCCCGGGATGAATCCGACTTTATTTTTACATAGGTTACTTTATTGTTACTATGATTTCTCCATTTACGATTTCATAGGTTACATCATATAAAGTTGTCAATCTCAGGTTGGTGATGAGCTTTAGTTCTCCAGATTTGGGGCTTTTCTGATATTTTCTCCCTCATGTCATTCCTGCATCACCTCGTTGTTTGAGCATGCCAATTTTCTACCACTTGTACCAATTGGCACATGTCAATCTCTGAGTGGTGCCACATTTCACCTATTTTCGGTGAGAGTTTAGGGTTTCTCTAACATAGCTTCAGAAATCCGATTCAGTGCCTGCTTGAATATCGTCACATAATACTCATGGTTTGGATTGATGAGCATGTTCTGAATGGTTGGTTGATTCATAAGAACCACCCATATATTCATCTTGAGATATTTCAGAAGTTTTCTTGGGTTTCCTTTTTCACCGTTTCTAGTGGGTGGGATGGTGTGGGGTGATCCATCAATACTGGTGCTCTTGTAGTAGGGAATTTGTTTTTGGGGATATAAAGGAGCATTTGATGTAGATATCCCATTGGATGCATTCATATATGAGCACGAGAGGTCAAGAATTTAAATTAAAAATATGCAACCTCTAGCATGGCAACCTGAAGGCCGCGAGAGACACTGGTTAAAGATTGTTTTGTGCTGGCCTTAATATAGTCGTGATTTCTTTCTATTATCTTAATGCAAATATATATTCCGATCTCATTAAAATGAGGATTATGGTTGTATTTCTCTTTGGTTGTTTCTCTCTTAATGCTCCAGAAGTTGCCAAAAGTTGCGATAGTTGTTTAGTTTGCCTGTTACAACTTAAAAGTGGTTTTTAGCAATGGGAGTCATGTTTTTTAAGGTTCATACTAATATGAAGATCTTGTAATTCTATATTCAGGATAAGAGAAGATGGCCTCTTCTTTGGGTAGTATGACAACAATTGCCACATCTACCTCATTGGGTAACAATGGAAAGGGGAAGAAGTTGGGTGCAATGTTTGATAATTATGGCAGACAATTGTCTTCTCTTTAAGTTTTTTCACCCATTTCCTTTAATCGCTCAAGCAGAAGAGGGACTCTGAGATTACGCGACAGAGAGAAGGTAGTTAATACAAGAGCTATGGAAAAGGAGTTGTACTTCAACAAGGATGGCTCAGTGACAAAAAAATTGCTGGTCAGAGAAAAAATTATGTTTAAAGGAAGGTCACCTGCACGTGAAACTTCACTGTGGTGGATCTTTCCTTGTCCACTTATATTCGATTTTAATGTGTTATTTTATTTTTTCATGGAGGGTTGTTTTGGCATATGGTTTGGCATTCAATTGCACACTTACTGAAAGCATTGTCAATTTGTCTTGCAGGCGGTGTGAACAAACTTGCTGATCTTGTTGGAGTCACCCTTGGGGCGAAGGGAAAAATGTTGTCTTGGATAGCAAGCATGGTTCTCCGAAAATAGTTAATGATGGTGTGACAATAGCTAAGGAGGTAATTTGTAGATGTGTGCTCTGGTTTTCTTTTTAACGTTGTATTAGTTCCCCCTCTTAAATGTCTTAGATTTGGTAGGCATAATTTGAAAACTCAAGGTGAAAGGAAACATATTTGTTACCCAGTGGTCTACTTGGCCTATGGACTAGCCACATTAGATTAATGCATAAAGCTTTTCACAACAATAAAAGGAAAGGGTTATGGCTGAGTCAAATTTTATTGTTATTGACAATGTAATGAAATGTATCTCAATGCTATGGTTTTGGCCTTTTTATTGGTTGAATTAGAGGACCCAATTGAAAATATTGGGGCCAAGTTGGTAAGGCAAGCTGCAGCAAAGACAAATGATTTAGCTGGGGATGGAACCACAACATCTGTTGTTCTTGCACATGTTGGAATATTGAAAAATTCTAGAACAATGAATGGAGAATAAATCTCCCTTCCTCTAACACACAGAAAATAAAAATTTCTTTGACAGGAGACAGAGTTTCAATACTTTGAAAAAAAACTTCTATTCCCTTCAATAACTCAAAAAAAAACTATTACACTTCTTCCTCACTGAGAGGGATTACAAAATTATGACTGCTACAAAATGCAGTGCATAAAACCAACTCATTGTCTATTCAAAACAAACATACTCTGTCTCTAAAACACTCTGCTGTGTTTTTCACTTTCGCACTGCTGTGCATACACACTTAAAAAGTTACACTCAGTCTTTCACTTTTTACACACTGCTGTGTAATAAAAAATTTACGTACTGTCTATAAAAAAACTACCAAGCTTTTTTGTCCTTTTTATTTTTATATGCCGTAACATATAATTATGCAACAGGAGAGCCGGTTTCCATTATATTGATTTCAAGTTGTTTCTTCATAACAACATAGGTTTTATTCACATAAGATGCAATGGTTTTTAGCTTTCTACAGGGCCAACATATGACACATCAAGCGAGCCAGTTTTTTCCTATGATCATTATGCTTTTTTCTTTAATCCTGATGAGTTCAGTAATAGATGACAACATTTCCCCTTTTTAAGGGCTGCTCTGTTGGTTTTTTCTTTATCTGGACTCATAATCTGGTTGGGGTGTTATGCCCCCATATTTGTATGATCCCCACATATTTTTTTCATTTTTGACTCCTTCTTCCTTAGAAGTTGTCATGATGGAAATTGTTTCGGATCGGGTTTTCTTATCATCTCATGATGGGAATGTAATGTTTTGTTATATGCACTGTTAATAAAAACAACATTTTTTTCTTTCTGATTCAAAAAAAAAAAAAAAAAACCCTCTTTAAAAAATAAAAAATTAAAACTAAATTCTATGGCCCACCTTTCATTTCGCATATGATATATATAACATATGTTTAAAACATATGTATATATTAAAGCATACATAAAATTAAACTATCAAAACATTAAAGAACCCTTTCCGTCGGACTTCAAAAGTCTGAATAGATTGAATTTAAAACCAAATTCGCGTTCCAAAATGGGATGCTGACGTCTGCCTAATTTGTAACGTGAATTCTCAATCCAATGTGCCTTATAAAAAATTTGGGTCCGGTTTTCAGGTTTTCAGATTCCCTTCAATTTCATGTGATCCAATATTAATGCTCCACGTGTCCTCCTTTTGAATTTACAAAACTGGGGGGTAAATTTCTGTTTGTTTAATTTCTAGTTGGTGAATTGCGTTAATGTTGGTTGTTGTGTTTAAATAAAATCCTGTACAGAAATATGGCTGCGGCCGTCTACAAAAAAAACTTGCAGGAATTTTAAATGCTGAATTAAATTTCTGGATGGCATGCAAGCAACCTCCAAAAAAAAATGTTGCTGCTGCATCCGTCCTTCTGCGGCAGCAGTTGAAGTTAAAATTCAACAGCACAGGGTTTAATAAGTGAGGGTGTAAAGGTAACTTTTTGTCGATAGTACTGGATTAAGATCATCTATTCATTTTTTTAGGGTCTTCTGGTGTTTGGTTTTTTAGTTTTGGGTTGGGCTTATTGAGTCTAAGATAGTTTTTGAGTGAAAAAATTGCTATCAGGTATTAAAAAAATTTGGTTCTTTTGTCAAAATTTATGAGCTTGTTGGGAAATACAAAACTGACAATGGTTGTATCTTAAATTTGTGGAAAATAATTTGAAATGAAACCTTTTTGTTTAGGTTGTTGCAGCAGGTGCAAACCCCGTTCAAATTACTAGGGGCATTGACAAGACAATAAAGGCCCTTGTTTCGGAACTCAAAATTTTGTCAAAGGAGGTAAACACTTGCCTTTTGAGCAGGCTGGTTTTCCTTTTTGCTGATGGTTTGGTGTATCTAATTGAATTAATTGCCTAAGGTATTTTTGGTTGCAAACTCCTTTTCATTTTTCATACAATATTGGCCTTGTGGAATACATTTGATTGTGTGGTCTTGTTAGATCTACAACATTTGTAGTTATTTAGTCTTATGGCCGAGGTGCACTTTTATTATGGAAATAGTTGATGCAATATTGTCATTTAATCCTTATTGCAGGGTAGCATGTTGATCCTATACAGCGTCATGCACTTGACTTCAAAATTCATATTCAAAGTGTGCCAGACAATTCTTGCAAAATTTCAAATATTTATGTTGTTTTAAACCATTATCTTTTTCATGTATTGGATGCTGAAAATGAGAAAAAAGACTTTGGTATGAAACCAACTGGTGAATAATTTCCAGCAAAACAACCACTTCCAAGACATGATTTAGAAGTAGAACATATGTACTTATGAAGCATAGAAATATATCCTTGATGCATTGTCAATGTTTGGCTAGGGTTATTTTTGGAGAAAATAACTCCTTATTCCTAGAATAGTGATCTTAAATAAAAGTAAATGCCAGAGAAGAGAGATCATCGTGTGAAATAAACCTATTTACAAAAGTGAACAAGGAATGATTATTAATTGTGGCATACTAAGTTGTCAGTGATTTTGACTATTTGTCTTTAACATGTAAAAATGTTAAATTATAAACTTACATCATCATGGTTTGGCATCATGAGCTTGACTAATTGTCCACCATGCTCATAATTTCATTGTTGTCTTCATATCTATAAACAATGTTTCAAATAATAATAAAAAAGTTCTATAAGAAAAATCCAGACCTCCATGTTGTTGCTCCTTGTGAGACAAAGTCAAAATTGCATTACACAATTTGACACATAAGAATCTCCTATATCCCGGTGGTATGTATCCAAATTCTTATAATAGTGTCTTCAAGACTTATGTTGACATTTCCAATGAGATATTTAAGCAATGAAAGATGGAGCCTTCTTCATTGTTGTATATGTAATAGTATTTTATTAATATAAAGATTGATGGTTTTGTCTTTCTGAAAATGAAATGTAAAAATAATTTATTGTGGTCAATTGAAAAGTTTTTTTTTTTAAGCTTTTCATTATGGAAAGGCGACATAGATATATGCCCTTCTAATTGAAATTCAGACCTGCCCTTCAAATTTGATCACTGTGTGGGACCTTAACAAACAATAAAACTATTCCGCCGTGCGTTATATAAAACATATAACAAAACCTTTGTCAAAACTTCAAACGAACCCTTTAGTCGTGGGTATTTCATCACGAATTGATCATTTTACCATGTACCTTCTTCTAGAGGAATATTCTTCCACTTGATTAGGTACTTCATAATGGTTATATGTCAAAGAGATGCAAAATGTTTATCTATAACTTTTTGTGGTTCAAGAATCAACTTTCATTCTTCATCTAATTTTGGAAGTTCTATTTACATTGGCATATTTTTTCCCAAAACCTTTTTTAGGCAAGATACATGAAAAACCTTATGAATGCAAGAAGAAGGAAAATATAAATTCTATACCACTTGTGAAATCCTATGAATAATTATTTAGGGCCATAACATTTTTGAGCTAATTCTTTATTCTTCTTTTTCTTGAATGAAGATTGCTTATAATTCTATAATCTAAAAAATACCCAATTACCCTCCTCAAATTATCTTTCACTTCAATGTTGTTCCCCTTGTTGTTTTATCATGTTTCATGTCATTTGAAGGTTTTCCATAATAATTTTCAAAGTTTCTTTATTATTTTCCATATGTGACTTTGTTTCCTATACTTTGGACTTATCTTGCAAAAAGTATGAGATACTAGGAGTTGGATATCCATAAAGGGCCTTAAATGGGGAAATTTTAGTAGATGTATGATAGGTAGTATCATATTACCATTCTTCCTTGACGAACCCACTTCATCCATTAAGATTGCTTTTCTAAAGAGTAACATTGTAGATAACCTTAAAAACATTTGTTAACTATTTTTATTTGACCATTTGATTGTGTTTGATATGTAGAACTCATGGCAACTAGTGTTTCTCCACTCATATTAAATAATTATTTCCAAAATTTTCTTGTTACTATTACTTTAGGAAAACCATGAAGACTATGAATTTCTTTCACGGACACTTCTGCCACTTGGCTTGTTGTTATGTACTTTGAGCTCTACAAAAAAAATCTACAAAATTTGTCTATATAAATGACCACAAAAATGTAATACTTACTTTTATATTTTAGTAACCCTGTAATAAAGTCTATTGATATATCTTCTAGTCTTTGAATATGTATGTGGAATGGTTGAAGTAACCCTAGAGATTTTACTACCTCTCTTTTATTTATTATGCAAACCTGACCTTCTCTTACAAAATTTTGAATATCTTTCTTCATTCCTTCCAAAAATATATTTTTTGATCCTTTAAGATGTTTTAAGGAACCCTGCGTCCTACCATCAGAGAGACATGGGACTCCCTTAATATTTGTTTATTCAAATATGCTTGCGTGCATAAAAATATTCTACATTTGCACCAAAGTATATCTCTCTTTCACTCCCAATGCTCCATAGAGTTCATCCCATCCTTTATAAATTTTAGTTTTTATTTAGTACTATTGTCATTTTTCCATTATGGCAAGCTTCTTCTAGCCACCTAGGAATAGAAAATGTAATTGGATATAAATTTGAGGCCTCTTCTATTTTAGAAAGAGCATCATGTACTAAATTTTCATTACCCTTTTTGCAGATTATCTCAAAATTAAAACTTTGCATTTTTTCTCCTCATTTTTGTTAATCTTCCAATGAAATCCATAGCTTCAAAAAATACTTTATGCTATCATGGTATATCTTGACTTTAAAGTACCTCCTAATGATATACTATCCCCATTTTTTATTGCTGTAATATTGCTTCCATTTATTTTTCATACGTATATTTCACCAAATATTTTCTTTGAATTCCTTGCTTTTAAAAGCCAATGATATCCCTTATTGTGTTAATGTTACGTAAATTCCTTGTCCTAGTGCCTCACACTCCACAAATTTTATAATATGGGATCAAACAAAATTGTTCTTAAGTCGAGCCCGCCGGACTTCAAACGGCGATAAACCATAATTCAAACCAAATTCACGTTCCAAAATAGCCTGCTGACATCGGCCAATTTTGTGACACGAAAACCAAATGAATTCCGCCCTAATATTTTTCGGGTTCGAAGTTGGGCTGGCGTACGGAGGGAGAGTTGTGACGCAAATTTATTATCAAATTCGCCCTAATATTTTTCGAGTCCGGATTTCCACTGCACGAGCGGCCCAAACAAAGATCCGCTCCAATCAATTTCTGCCACGTGTCCTCAATCAAAACTTTCCCTGCTCCCGGCTGCGGGTGCATTCGATGATGTTTAAGGCGATGGGACATGGATGTGGCGATTTCATATCAATCGCATTAAGTTTTAACGTTGTTCAATTAAGTTCCAAGGTTTTCACATCTAATCGCATTAAGTTTTAACACTATTCAAGATCGGACCTCCACTCCTATTAGCGATTCTGCATGCTCCAATATGATCCGGACTTTGGCTCTCATTAATGATCAGAGATTAATTATGATGGGCGTCCTTCGATTGCATTGCAGTCGGGTCGATAAAATGGCATTTCGCTATGGTTTTTCAGACGAGCCGGTTGCTGGGTTACACTGCCTGCTCACTGTGATGAGGAGAAGTGGCCAGCTAAACTGCTGCGTAGACCTTGCTGCATATCTACATTTCTCTCGGTCTGGTCCTTGTCTATCTTCATCTGTTTCTTGGAATTGTGCTTCTTCGTCTCCTCTTGTGCCCACTTCTAGTGAGACTACACCCATGCCTCGCCTGCGTCAAAGGATGCGTTGCCGCAGGGGGAGCACTAGAGGTCAACCCCTGCACGCTCCCTCCATCCCCTCAACCGAGTTGACTTCTGGCCAATCCAGTGATTATTATGTAAGTCGCTATCCAAATACTAGGAGTGGGCGGGGTTGGGTTGTAGGATCTGGCCACCGTATGGATTCCCCTGCTCCTCGTTTCCCCACTGCTAGTTCACCTTCTCCCACGACGCGCACTGTTCAATTTTCCTTTAATTTCTCTCTCAACCGCCCACGAAACACAACTTCAGTCACTGTGGTTTTCTGCGAGGAGGCCCAAACAGAGGAAGAATGCACCCATCCGGCAGGTCTGAGCTTAGAAAAAGCCGGCCAGCATTCGGGCCTTCAGGAGGGGAGCCGTGGCATGAATATGGAGGTAGCACCTAGCGATCCTGGACCTTTCGAAGGATGGTGCCGAATCATCAAGGAGCCGGAGGAGTAGTTTGGTTAATTTGTTTTTCTTGCTTCACGACCCACTTAATTGGGCTGCTTTTAGATTATTTTACTGTGTTGGACCTTTGTAATATTTTTGAATTCTGTAAATTAAACATTCAAGATTGGTTTCCCCGTATGAGGGCAGTCTTCTTAATTTTTTGATTTTTTTATGACAAATTTTCCATGATTCTGGGCAATGATTTTGAATTCGATGTAATTTTATTCCCACTATTAATAGATTAACTTTACTTAGAAAAAAAAATGTTGCCCTGTTTCTATTTTAAACCTGTTTTTTGAAATACAGAGCCATGTTTATATGGTCTATGTATTATACTCTTTCTCTGTATATCTATATGAACCTTTTTGCTATGAACAGGGTGGATGCTATAGCGGGCTACTATTGGAAACAAGTGAGCCTGAACCTTACATCTTGGATGCAACAGATGGTTACTAATTTTGGAATCAAGCGAGCCTGATCTTACAAGCAAGCCTAGTTTTCTGCAGATAGTTTTTATTTCCGGGAACAAGCGAGCCAGAACATATAATCGACCCTGGGTTTATACATATTTCTCTATCATGGATTCTTTTTGTGTGAGGTGTATATCAACAGTACATGTCTCTGCACATTTCCTGTATCTGCTTTATTATACTATTTTATGTCTTGATAGGTTATCACTCTGCCTTCAAAACTAGCAATGTTGGTTTATTGATATGGTCTGATGGTCTTTTTATATTTTGGACATATCACACTCCTCACATGATTAATGTTTTTCTCTGTTCAAGGATTTTGGGTACTTTAATTTGTATTTGGAACAATGGACGTCGGTACTCTATCTGTTGTTTTACTATTCTACATACTGCTATTTCACTTTCTTATAGATGCCTTGGGCATATTTGGATGCTTTCTCAGATTGTCGATAATCTCCATGTGGACCGTTATTGGGTTTTATATCATGTCCCTGTATGTGACATGGGGTATTTTTCTATCATTGTCTGGGGTGGGACTTCCACTTTTCTAGATGGATATTTGGGTTCCAATCTTCAGATGTGAAAATGTAATGACTTCATGGACTGTTTTACTTCATATAATATATTCAAAATAGTGTTTTTCTCTTCTAAAAAAAAAATGATTAATGTTTATCATTCTGCCTTCAAAACTAGCGATGCTGGTCTATGTTGTTGGTTTATTGATATGGTCTGATGGTCTTTTTATATTTTGGACATATCACACTCCTCACATGATTAGCGTTTTTCTCTGCTCAAGGATTTTGGGTACTTTAATTTGTATTTGGAACAATGGACGTCGGTACGTACTCTATCTGTTGCTTTACTATTCTACATACTGCTATTTCACTTTCTTATAGATGCCCTGGGCATATTTGGATGCTTTCTCAGATTGTCGATAATCTCCATGTGGACCGTTACTGGGTTTTATATCAAGTCGCTGTATGTGACATGGGGTATTTTTCTATCACTGTCTGGGGTGGGACTTCCACTTTTCTCGATGGATATTTGGGTTCCAATCTTCAGATGTGAAAATGTAATGATTTCATGGACTGTTTTACTTCATATAATATATTCAAAACAACGTTTTTTCTCTTGTGAAAAAAAAAATGATTAATGTTTATCACTCTGCCTTCAAAACTAGCGATGCTGGTCTATGTTGCTGGTTTATTGATATGGTATGATGGTCTTTTTATATTTTGGACATATCACACTCCTCACATCATTAGCGTTTTTCTCTGTTCAAGGATTTTGGGTACTTTAATTTGTATTTGGAACAATGGACGTCGGTACTCTATCTATTGTTTTACTATTCTACATACTGCTATTTCACTTTCTTATAGATGCCTCGGGCATATTTGGATGCTTTCTCAGATTTGTCGATAATCTCAATGTGGACCGTTACTGGGTTTTATATCAAGTCCCTGTATGTGACATGGGGTATTTTTCTATCACTGTCTGGGGTGGGACTTCCACTTTTCTGGATGGATATTTGGGTTCCAATCTTCAGATGTGAAAATTTAATGACTTCATGGACTGTTTTACTTCATATAATATATTCAAAACAACGTTTTTTCTCTCGTGAAAAAAAAATGATTAATGTTTATCACTCTGCCTTCAAAACTAGCGATGTTGGTTTATTGATATGGTCTGATGGTCTTTTTATATTTTGGACATATCACGCTCCTCACATGATTAGCGTTTTTCTCTGTTCAAGGATTTTGGGTACTTTAATTTGTATTTGGAACAATGGACGTCGGTACTCTATCTATTGCTTTACTATTATACATACTACTATTTCACTTTCTTATAGATTTCTCGGGCATATTTGGATGCTTTCTGAGATTGTCGATAATCTCCATGTGGACCGTTACTGGGTTTTATATCATGTCCCTGTATGTGACATGGGGTATTTTTATATCATTATCTGGGGTGGGACTTCCACTTTTCTGGATGGATATTTGGGTTCCAATCTTCAGATGTGAAAATGTAATGAATTCATGGACTGTTTTACTTCATATAATATATTCAAAACAATTTTTTTCCTCTTTTAAAGTTTCATTTAAAAAAAAAAATTGAACTCTCCGTTGTTATACCAACGTCTTGTAAGCGTCAGAATTGTGACAACTTAAAAACGTCAGAAGAGCGACAATATAAAAACGTCGGACGAGCGACGTTCAGAACGTCGGACCACATTTCGTTGGAATTGCGACAATTTATAAACGTCAGAAGAGCGACGTTCAAAACATCAGACCACATTTCGTCTGAATTGCGACAGCTTACAAACGTCGGAATAGCGATGTTCAAATTGTCGGACCACATTGCGTCAGAATTGCGAAAGTTTACAAATGTCGGAAGAGCGATGTTCAAAACATCGTACCACATTTCGTCGTAACTGTGACAGTTTACAAACTTCGGAAGAGCGACGTTCAAAATTTCGGACCACATTTCGTCGGAAAGGCGACAATTCACAAAGGTCGGAAGCGCGTCGGTTTGGGAAACGTTGGAAGAGCGACGCTTGTTTGGAAGCGACAGAAAAAATTTCGATACTGCGACACTTTTTAAGTGCTTCGGAACTGCGACGGTATGGAAAACCACGTTTTTCCCACCCTCGAACTATCTCTCTTGCGACGACTATGTGTCAGAATAGCGACAAATTGGCCGTCGGAAATTCCGCCAAATTTTCTAGTGTGATGTTGTTTTTTTTAGTGTACAATGGTACTGGAACTGAAAAGTCAATGGCTGAAGGAGATGAAATTTATGTTGATATACGTGATGAAGATAACATGCCAAATCCCAACACTCCTTTGATGGCTATGTTGCACGGGTTGCAATGAGAGATAGCTGATTTAAAAAGCCAGAATGACAGGCTGTCATTAGCCAGTGAGGAGCAGGAAAAGCTCATAAGAGAATTGACTTCGTGGAACAGCCAAGAAGGTGAAGGTTCCAGAAAGAGGAAGAAAGACAAGTTCTCTAATGATTCTGAGGAAGATGACACTACTATACACCAGTCTAAACAGAGAAAGGAATTACAGGGGGAATTCCGAAAAATTAAGCCTCCCTCCTATGATGGGGAGAAGGAGGAATATGCTGAGGCATGGTTGTTGAATATGATTACATATTTCCAGGTCTATGAATATGAGAGAAATCTGAAGGCCAGGTTAGCTGTCTACCAGTTGCAGGGTAAGGCTACCTTGTGGTGGGAGGAGACAAAAATGGTCCATGCCATTGATGAAAAAATAGTGACTTGGGAAGATTTCCAAGTCAATTTTAAAAACCGCTATTTGAACTAACGTTATTATGATGATAATGAAAAGGAGTTCCATGAACTCAGATTGGGACAGCTCACCATAGATGAGTTTGTCACCAAGTTTACAAATTTGTTAAGGTATGTTCCCTATATTCGTGAAGAGAAAGGCTATGATGAAATGTTGGGATAAAAACTCTGCATTGCATAGATGAGGAAGGGAGACCCTTTATACTCAAAGGAAAACAAAAACCAATTTCTGTAAGACAAATATCAGCTCTGCAATTAAAAAGAACAACTAGGAAGGGATGTCAAGTATATGTTGTACATGTTGAAGAATTAGGACAGCAACCTGAAGAAAACCTGTCGGACACTTTGCCAGTGGTAAGAGAGTTTAAGGAAGTTTTTCCAGATGAGATTCCTCATCTTCCCCCCAAAAGAGAGATTGATTTTTCCATCGATTTGGTGGCTGGAGAAACACTTGTTTCCAGAGCCCCTTATCGGATGAGCCCCCGTAAGCTCATGGAGTTGAAAATGAAATTTCAAGAATTGTTGGATAAGGGTTATATCAGACCGAGTGTGTTTCCTTGGGGAGCACCAGTGTTGTTCGTGAAAAATAAGGATGGAACCTTTCGAATGTCCATTGACTACCATCAACTGAATAAGTTGACAATCAAAAATAGATACCCATTGCCTAGAATTGATGACCTTTTTGATTAGGTAAGAAGGGCTTATGTATTTTCTAAGATTGATTTAAGGACTGGTTATCACCAACTCAAAATTAAGGAGGAAGACATTAGTAAAACAGCTTTTCGAACCAGGTATGGTCACTACGAATTTGTAGTCCTACCTTTTGGTTTGAAAAATTCCCCTGCCACTTTTATGTGCTTAATGAACAACGTTTTGAACAAGTAGTTAGATAATTTCATACTAGTGTTCACATACGATATTCTGGTTTATTCAAAAAGTGAGGAAGAGCACCAAGAACACTTAAGAATAGTTTTGCAGAATTTGAAGGAAAACCAGTTATATGCCAAATTCAGTAAATGTGAATTTTATAAAGACAAGATTCAATACTTGGGGCATATTATTTCTGAACAAGGATTGGCCGTTGACCCTGAGAAAATAAAGGCTATTAGAGAATGGCCGGTGCCAACTGATGTTTCAGCAGTGAGATCATTTATGGGAATTGCAGGTTATTATCGAAGATTTGTGGAAAGATTTTCTGCAATAGCATATCCCATAACTTCACTACAGAGAAAAGGTGTCAAATTTGAGTGGAATGAAAAATGCCAAAACAGTTTTGAACAACTAAAATTAAAACTCACTAGAGCCCCTATACTGAAGATTGCAGATCCTGACAAAGAGTTTGTTGTGTGTACTGATGCATGTAGAGAGGGATTGGGAGGAGTACTGTTGCAAGAAAATTCTGTTATTGCATATGAATCTAGGAAACTTAGGAAAAATGAACAAAATTACAGTGTATATGATCTGGAATTGGTTGCTGTAATTCATGCCTTGAAAATGTGGCGACACTATCTTCTTGGGAAAAAAATTACATTGATGACAGATCATATTAGTCTCAAATATTTCTTCTCCCAAACAGATTTGAATGCCCGACAAGCCAGATGGCTATCTTTTCTGAGTGAATTTGACATGGAGATAAAACATATCAAAGGGAAAGAAAACGAAATTGTTGATGTGCTAAGAAGAAATTCTTTCCAAAACATAAGTAGCATTGGGGGTAGTGCGAGTTTTGATTTGGAATAACTAGTTAAAAGGGTAGTAGTCAAGATCCCAATTATGAAAGTCTACAATTAAAAATGCAGAAAAAAGAAATGGTTGATTACACCCAAAACCAGAAAGGGCTAATCTTCTATAAAAACATATTGTATATCCCCAACGTAGATTCCTTGAAAGAAGAGATCCTAGATGAATATCATAAACAACCATATTCAGGACATCTTGGATATCAGAAAATGCTAACAGCTTTGAAAAAGAAATTGTTTTGGCCACGAATGAAAAAAGATGTAGAAGAATATTTAGCTAGATGCATGGAGTGTCAACTAGTTAAAGTTGAGCATCAGCATCCAGCTGGTCTTCTAAATCCCTTTCCAATTGCAGAATGGAAATGGGACATTGTTTCTATAGATTTCATAACCAGGTTACCCAGAACAAAGTACTAGCATGACTCTGTAATGGTAGTGGTAGACACTTTAACAAAGGATGCACACTTCATACCTAAAAAATCTACTTTTGGGACAACCCAAGTAGCAGATGTGTTCCTAAAAGAAATAGTAAGGCTACATGGAGTCCCAAAGATGATTGTTTTAGATAGAGATGCTAAGTTCACAACAACCTTTTGGAAAGGTCTGTTTGGGGGCATGGGCACTAAACTAAATTTTAGTACTGCTTATCACCCTCAGAAAGATGGGAAAACAGAGAGAACAAATTAGATTTTGGAGGATATGCTGAGAATGTATGTGATGGATAGGCCATCAAAGTGGGAAGACTACTTGCATTTAGCTAAATTTTCCTACAACAACAGCTATCAATCCTCCATCAAAATGAGTCCATTTGAAGCACTCTATGGAAGGAAGTGTCGTACTCCTTTAAGTTGGAGCCAACCTGAAGATAAGATAGTGTTAGGGCCAGATACTTTACAAGAAATGGAAAGGATTTTCAAACAAATACAAAGAAACATCAAGAAAACACAAGATCGACAGAAAAAATATGCTGATAAAAAGAGGGTGCATCGAGAGTTCAAAGTGGGTGATCATGTGTACCTACGTATTAAACCCAAAAAGAGCACACTTTATGTTGGAAGTTGTGCAAAATTGGATCCTAGATACTGTGGACCTTTTGAGGTGTTAGAAAGGGTGGGACTAGTGGCTTATAAACTGGCCCTACCGCCCCATGTTAAAGTTCATGATTTGTTTCATGTTTCGTTATTAAAAATATATATACATGACACTTCTCACATTGTGGATTGGAATGTGATATAGGTGGAACCAGAAGGGGAGTTCCTTCTAGAGCCACTTCAAATATTAGAGTGGGAAGAAATTGAATTGAGGAACCGAACAGTAGCAAGAGTAAAGGTGCAGTGGAAGCACTTTACTGGTGAAGAAGCTACATGGGAAAGAGAAGTTGATATGATGGAAAAATATCCATATCTATTTGCAAAATGAACTCTAGTAGTTAATTGTCAACACCAAGGACGATGTTTGTTTTCAGAGGGGGAATATGTAACACCCCTAATTTTATGTTTTTCTTTCAAGTTAGACATTTGAACTTCAATCCAAAGGGGAGTGGACCCAAGGGATAAGTATTGTGTGGATGTAATTAATTATTTAATTATGAAAAATAAATAAAATAATTCGGTGCATATTGACCAAATGAGAATTTTGAGATCACTTGCCAAATCCATGAGGTATGGAAAGAGGCTAAGACTTTCCCCAAAAATCTTTCAAAAATCCTTGAAAGAATTTATTTCTAATTTAGATTTTTGAGGAAAAATATAGATTTTCCCCAATGAGCTGGAGAGTTGTTGGGAAGAGGTAAAAAGCCGGAAAAGCAGAAAGCAGCTTTAAAAGTCCCTAAATAAGGGAAGCCTAGGAAAACAGGAAGAAAAGCATCCTGTAATTTTGGACGCAGAATTAGAAACAGGCTTTGGGGAACATAAGCTTAAATAAGCTACTCTAGAATAGATTTAGGTTGGTCTATTCTAGGAGATGATCTCAGCTCGGGGGTGAGTTCTGGAGACAGAGGAACTCTAAGGTTAGGAGGTTGGTCATTTTCAGAAGGGGTATGTTCATAAATTTTATCAATGGTTAAAATACCTGATGTTGTGCAATTGCTGTAGATGTTAGTTAGATTAAATTTCTAAAGTTTTCATTCCTTACATTTGATAGAACTGGTTAGAATAAATTAATCCTCTCAACTCTGTACAGTTGTAGGAATAAGATCTGTGGGGAGAATCCATCAAAGTTTCTAAACCAATACTAGTTTAAATCTGAGGATACATTTTACCCATGGATGATTTAGTTGTTTAACTTTAATCTGCTTCTGAACTAAGAAAAATCACTGTTGCATATATGAAAAGAGAGAAGGGCCACCTTTATAGGTAGCAGATATAATTGAAAATAGACATATTTCAAATATGTTCATTTAGGCAATGATATAATCTCAAAAGGTTATGTGCTATGAAAAAAAAAAAAAAATTACAGGTGCAAGCATAGAGGACTGCAGTACATTAGAATTACTAAATAGTAGAAATAATGTAAATAAATTGTATATTTATATGAACATGAAGGGATAAATAGTATAAATCTGCAAGCTGAAATGTTAATTGAACTCTATATACATATGCACAGGAAATGTTATCTCAATAACTAGGAAATGTTTGCTTTGCTTATTAAGAATTATATATGGTATTCCACAGAGATTTCAATACTGATGTAAATATATAGATCTTGTTATAATTCCTGAAAATAGATGCAAACAATTGTTGAACAAAATTAGAGCATAAGTTCTAGTCTCTGTCTGCCACTACAAGCCTAAAATTATACAAAATTATGGAAAAATAAACCCAAGAACTTATATAGTAGAATGCGAGTGAGAACAGTGCTAGCATATCAAAAGATATTATCTTTCTACATGAGAAATAAATCCCTAAGTAAACTGTTACACCATTCTAGTGGAACGATATATGATAAGAAGCATTAGTGGAGATTGTCGACATCCATATCACATAGACAAATTAACTACTTAGATTAAATATGGGAATGGTGACTGCTAACAAATAATTATATAAATCTTATGTGAGGGTACATAAAAGAAAAGTTAGTGAGACAAACTCATTTCAAAAACTACAGTTCGAGACATAATTACTTGGATCTTCCAATGTATACATATAACAACAGTGTTATAAAATATGTCTGAAAAGATTAGGGATAAAACCCTAAATAAATTACTGTATGAAAAGAAAAACCGCAAAGTGGATTTTACTGCCAGCTTAAGACGGTAATGGGGAACTCGTGGAAAGAAATCAACCTATGTATAAACACAGTGCGGAAGTTAAAAGACGAACTAAAATCAGGCCTTGCCAAACAACCGCACAGAGATTATTAACGTGGATAAATCGTGTACCTTGCCAAACGAAGGTGAAGGCCTGGAAAACCCTGAGACAAAAACAATAGCAACGCGATAAGCACCGGGAAAACCTATAACAACTAGAAGAAATTTGTATACAATGGAATCTACTCACTTGTGAATGAGCGTGAAAGGATTACGATCATTGATGCTAGAAAGAGGAAATCATGCATCATTCAGCCTAGCTGAAGTGAAATTTTTCCAAACCAACTAATAACTTCATCTGCTTCAGGTCAGTGGAAGGCCATTGAGACAAGTAGGTGAAAACAAAGTAGCGTAGTGATATCGCCAAGATGGACGACATGGTTGGATATAAACAAAATGGAAAAATGAAATGCATATATTAAGAAACCAAATAGGATATAAAATGACTTGAAATTTTTTACCTGAATCGACAGAGGATTCCTAAGGAAACCCCAATCGAATATATGGTAGACGTAGGACTATTCTTCTTCTAAACTCATCGTAAGCCATGATACAAGCGTGACTTTTGGATATGGACTTATAGGTTACAAAATTTCAAAGCAACGTCAATAGACAATTTAAAAGAGATGTTGTAAATCATAACGAAGGGAGAACTGCAAGTTCTGAAATCACACAGCAATATTTTATACGATTTAAACACCGAGACTAAGCCAAGCTAAGTTACCTCATCTCACCGTGGGAAGAACGTTTGGATAAGCCATACGCTTCCATGGTATGCCTAGAGGTCACGTAGTATTATCGTGAACAAAACCAGAGAGCGAGTGTAGCAGGAGAAAAGAAGACCAAGGAAATGAAAGAAGGTAAAAAACGTCAATAGTTATAGTTCACAAAACCCATAAACCCTAAGTAAATCGTATCGTCCATGTGTCAGTGATCCATGGATCGATGAAATTCCCAGTGAAAGGACATTAATTTAATACCATTGCAAACCGAGTGTACAAATGTTGAGAGACGCATTTAAAACGAAGTCAGAACCATCACTTAAACTCATATAAAAATATGTAATCTATCAATTTCACCGGCTCGAGGTGTTGCTTAGAGTAGATGCTTACCTATCAAGGTACTTGCATAGAACAGAGCATTCATATATGTCAGACATAATATCTAATAAAATTGTTTAACCACGAAAATATCATAATTTCAATACGGTGAAGTATAATGAGGATCGGGTAATACTCAAGAAAAGGGATTTCATTTATCCAACGAAAATTGATGCCACCTGTTTGGGTACCAATACTTAGAACGAAGCCCATGTATAACTTAAAATCTACCATCTTACGATGGGTAGGGTAATCATAATTATAACAGTATACAATACCTACGAGTTGATTATTAAATCAAAGTGTATTGTTATTAACACAAAAAAATTGAAATAATATAGATTATAAAATGAACTTCATTAAGGGGGTAAAGTTATGTTGCACAGATATAAGGAGTGTAGAATGACATATCATGAGATTCAATTGGTATGGAAATCATTACCATCTATGTGTGGTTATAGCCAAGGTTAGGCGGCATGGATATTATTACATGGGAGAAAAGAAAATTTTAAAATAAAAATTATCAAAGTACATCAGGTAGTAACTTGGAAAAAAAATATTATATGGCTTGGAAGTTAAAAAGGTGTCAGTGTGTGAATAACACATAGATTCGACATGATTAAGATAAGAATGAAATTTGAACACCAATTAGGAAAAATAAAAATTTGAGGGTTGAGGTATGTGACAAATGATGTTAGACGGTTCTCTTCTAACCTGTATGCTTCCACTAGTTCATAAGGCAAAAATAATTTTCTAAATAGTAATTAGATATTTACAATAATGATGTTAGACAGTTCTCTTCTAACCTGTATGCTTCCACCAATTCATAAGGCAGTTCTAACCTGTATGCTTCCACCAGTTCATAAGGAAGTTCAATTTCCTGTATGCTTCACCAATTAATGAGGTATAAAAATTCAACAATAATAATAGGAAGCTAACCCAAATTGCAGTCGATCATATTTTTTTATTTTCAAGAAAAATAAAAATCACTTACCTCTTTTGAATCTAATATATTGTTATGGAGATATATGTTTATGTTGTTTGAAGTTTTTTGATGCAGTTTCTTTCACCCAACGAACCAATCAGCCACTAAGCTCCATCGTTGTTTCCCTGAAGAATAAGTGCATAGCTGTTGGCCTGAAGAATAAGAATAGCTATTGGCCTGAAGAATAAGCATGGCATAGTCTAATTTGAATGCAACACTCGCAACCAGTGAAGCAACACTCACAAGCACCAGAGTGAAAAAATAGAGCGCGCTGGTGAAAAAATAGAGTGCGACAAGGTAGGAACATGAGAGTAATACCAAGACAACAAATCCTTCTTCCGCAGGGATAATGAGAGCTAAGACAGCCCATGACACATAGTTCGTGAAAATTGCATGATTATATAGGTGGCAGTTACATATCCATTCACCTGGTAGAGAAACAGAGCGGAGCGATATCTAGTGTATGTCCTTAATGCCATCCTTAATAATATAACATAAAATGTCAAGAACTAATGCTAGAATTAGTTAATTGATACCAAAATTCTTTGTGTCAATGCACATGTATCCTAAGTATAAGGAGATCTTGCCTCGATATGAGGCCAATAAGACCTCAAAGTTTCCTATTAGCTGAAATAATGGATGGAGCAAGCTCATACATTCACCAAATATTGCACATGATCTAAATTCAAAAAAAATCGGGTAAAGGGACTAATAAACCTTGGTTAGCACGAACAGATTAATGAAAAGATCTAATTCGATTACAATAGTACCTGCCATGCCGCAGGCGGCATGGAATAATAAGAAGGGTAAGCGATTAGCTATAACTCCCTTGATCTTTGTATTTCAATGCGTGTGGATAGCCATAACTCTCGCTGGAATCATGATAGGTTTGGTGTAAAATTTATATTATTATTTTTTAAAAAGGGAGCAATATGAATTCTGAACTCACTATTTCTTCTTTACAAAGCCTTATTTGTGGAAACATTATTTACTTTTAAGCTTTATTTTAAAACTTAATAATTTCAAGGCTCTTATAAGGAAATATTTTATTTTTGGTGAAAATGAGACATAACAAACAGAAAAAGATGGTTTTTTGTTTTAAAAAGTGAAAACGTTTTATGTTAAGAATAGTGGATTGGTGTTTGTTTTAATTACAGAAAAAATGAAAGTGCAACCTAGCAAAAATATTGGAAGGGTGGTATGAATTTATTGGTGGAATTTGTTGGTATTTGTCTTTTATTTGAAGTATTGCATAAATTTTGTTCACATTTGGTGTATTTTTGAAGGAATTTACTAAGGGAATTTGTTGTCATTATTGGTTAGCATGGATTGTTTAGTTGACCATGAATTAAAAAACATAGGAGCAAGCATAGCAATGATGGGTTGGCAAAGGAAAATTAAGCAACTCTGGAGAAGTAAAACAACCTAGGATAAATAATCAAAGGGAAGAAGCTACATAAAAATATGGAATGTTTCCAGCAGAAGGACCCATACTTGATGATCGAAGTGAAACTTTGGACCAAGTCAATGAAGAATTTTAAGAAACTAATGCAATATTGAAATGATTAATGCCAATTTTCCATCTTTCTCATGTAAAAATTTTAAGCTTTGGGAAATTAAAATTAAGGGACTCCTTGGTTCACTAGATTTTTTGGAATTTGTTCAAGAAGCTTCTATGAAATCCAAAGATAAGATTAGTGGTGCAGTAGAATTTTTTCTTATTATATTAGCACTGGATGAAAATAGCTTGACTAGTATTTTCATGAATTTGGTGAAGTAAAAAATGCAAAAATATATTGGGATATTCTAGAGATGAAGTGCAATGTGATGGGGAGAAAGTTTCCTGAAGAGTCATGGGAAGAATCCATAGAGAATATTACAAGAAAAGAGAGTAAAGGAAATGAAGAACTTGAAGTGAATTATGATAATGAACAACCTTCAAGAGAAATTTGGTTCCAAATGTTGCGGGAAAAGAAGCACAGAGACAAATTACTCAATGGAGTGGTAACCCAGGTCGAATAACAATTGGAAGAGCAAGATGAAACTAATTATGTAGAAAATATTGAGGATTTGGTAGAGGATAGAAACGAAGAAATGGAGGAAACTCCCAATATAAAGGAAAATGAAAAGAACACAAATTTTGATGATTCTGTGAATCTCATGAATGGTTCTCAATGTACATATATTAGTAGCAACCATGAAAATACAAACAAAATTGAAGAAGAATTAAAGTTCCTTGAAGCATGGCTTGAAACACCATGTTTTGATGAAGTCTCCATAGAATTTGCAAAAGTGAATGTTGAAGACTGCATGGATGATGTACATGATGAAGAAATTAATGAGATTTTCATATATTGGAGTTGTGAAGAGATTAAAAATTATTATGGATTGATGTGGGAGTTGTCCAATGAGCAAGAAACTATTGATGATGAAAATGAACTTGTTGAAAAAGGAGTTGAAATGGACTGACATTAGAGGAATCTCGAGGTCTAAAATGGGCCTCCTAAGGAAATTATAAAATGATAGTGGAAATAATAAAATAATATTATATTACATCATCAAATTTTAGTGGTAAAAAAGAAAAAATGGTTTTTCAACTTATCTCCCTATGGGTTTACTCAAACATCGAGTGGAAACACTCATTAGCTATAGAATTTGATTCTTCATCCAAGGAGTATTCATGTTCCATACTTTTGATGGACCCTTGTACACTAAAAATGAGAAATACATAAAAAATGTGATTGCAATCACATTTTTTCATGTATTTCTCATTTTTGGTGTAACAAAGTCTATCGAAAGTATGCAAAATGGGTACTCCTTGGATGAGGAATTAAAACTTTCATCCAATGAGTACCCTGACTTGAAATATAAGTAAAAAATTAGGGATATAAGTTGAAAATACAAGTTAAAAAAGAAGTTTTATTATTCTATTATTTATTAATCCTTTTACTTATTTACTCCAAAAATGGTGAATCATTCTCCATGGTTGACATCATCATCTTGAACTCTATTAGTTCTTATAAATTTTATTTTGGTCGTACATTTTTCTTAGGAGGCCCATTTTATACCTCAAAATTCCCTTAATGCATCATTCTAGTTTCAATAAGAAGCAATATCCATAGTTCATGATCGAGAGTAGGAAAAAAACTAAACAGGTTGAAAGTGTAAGAGTTTGGAGCAACAAGTCCAAGAAGAAATTTCATGAATATGTTGAAAAAAAGAAAGTCAAAATGAAATGGTTGAGTCATATTTGTAAGCCTAGTTAAGACTTAGAGCAACGAACATTGTTTTTTTTTTCCAAAAAAGAAAAATCGAACTTTCTATTATGATCATAGAAGGTTACATAGTATAAGCCCTTGGCATTTCGAGACCAACAAGCATTGTTATGTATTTTAGCAAATCCATTTCTCCATTAAGGGGGTATTTTATAATAATGTAGAAATGGAAATGTGATGTGTTTGTTGATGTCTTCTTACTATGTCAAGAAATATTCTAGATCTATGTGAGTTATAAGGTGTAGTTCTAGAAGTCATTTTTGTCCAATGTAGCTGAGTTGTAGCTCAGTTAGGATCTCTATCTTTCACTTTGTTATGTCTATCAAGTCTAGTGATACCATAGTTATATAAGAAGACACATTGTGATGTATTTGTAGTGAACAAGTGTGAGCAGGCTTAGGCCTGAATTAATAAAAATATTACGATATGTTAAACTCTATATTTTCTAATTGTTCTCATCATTTTTATAGATAAATTCTTTTATTATCATTAATTTTTTTATTTCAATTAATATAAATTAATTGAACAAGATAATTTAAAAATAACTAACCATAGTTTTCATTAAAATTATGTGGTTCATAAAAACTAAATAAAATAATAGAAGACATTTGTAAAAATATAAACATATAGGACATTGAAATAATTAACTAATTTGATAGTTTTGATTAAATTATATTATTCATAAAAACTAGATATAATTATAAAAAATATTTTTAAAAATCTAAACTTAGAAGATATAAGAATTCTCAATTTTTATCCTTAGAGACTAATTATTATAAATTCAAAGTTTTTTAGTAATTCGAAATTATTATAAATTCAAAGTTTTTTAGTAATTCGAAATTAAGTTTTCTTTAGTAATCCAAATTTTGAATGAACTTATTCTATGAAATTAATGCTCAACAATCTACACTTTAATCAACTTTGTTTAATTAATATTCAACCATATAAACGTTGAGCAATGTTTTGATCTATCCAATAAAACAAATCTCCAATGACCTAATAAATAGAAGCCATATAGACCATACTAAAATTTAAGAAATAATAAAATATATATGAATGAGTAATATGATAAATTTAAGGGTTAACACAACCAAAAATAAAACAAATATGATGGTATGGCATAATTACAAATTTAACAAATATGCTCATTTATAGTAAAATAATTGAGAGTATAATGATGACTCGTCGCTTGAGTGGTACATCATGAATGGGTAGAAAGGAGTGGAGAGAAGAAAGGGAGTATCATTCTCCCCACAATCCACGCTCTCTAAATATGGGAAAACTATGTGGAAACGGTGTAAAGAAAGGACAATATGCTATTTTTCAGATAAAAGACAAATCGAAAGAAAAGAAAAAACACACACATAATTCAAGGCAAAAGGAAATCTTATTATTTATTTAATAAAATTGAATTCCCTGTAATAAAAACCTCCCATTTTAACCCATCAATATTATATTTTAAGCTCATCCTTGTCTTAGCCATCCAAAAAAAATTTATTAATTAAAAGAATTATACTTAAGAACCTCGGGATACTTATCAGCTTATTCAACATATTCCAACTATCATTAAATTCTATTAAATTCGATATAATTTTTATTGATATTTTAAATGATGATAAAAAAATCCTAAGAGAAAATGAATACGCACAGGAATAGAAAAACTAAATATGAAAAGGCGCAGAGCCGGCCAAAAAAAGACGATTGATTAATGCACAGAATATTGTAACTTGCTATCAATTATTTATATTCCCGAGAGAGATGTATGGAGAAAATTGTCAAGGAAGTTGTGCAATTTGAAAATCCATAAAAAAAAAAATGGGAACATAAGAAAAATGAAGAGTTGTGCGTGGATCTGAGAGCTATTTCTGGAACGGTGGCACACATGTATGAAGGAATGAAAGATTGTCCTTCGCTGCAGCAAACATATGAACTATTGGAGAGTTTGGAGAAAAGAAAGATGGAAACCTTATAAATATAGGAGGTGACTTGGAAGATAAAGAGTCGTGTTTAATGACTAAAGGAAGATGACCTAAATACCAAATACTTTCATCACATGGACAGGGGGTAACAAGGTTTACTCCACCAAGGACATATAGAAGGATGCGTTCAAATATTTCTCTGATTTCTGCAAAGCAGAGGCGGGGATTGATCACATGAGTCAGAAGTGGGTGTTGGACCACATGCCCATTATGTTTTATATTATCGAAAATGATGATATGGGGAGAGCCATCTCCAAATATGAGATTGAGATGGTCCTCAAATCATTTGCATAAGACAAGAGTCCTCGATTGGACGGATGGCCAGCTAAGTTCTTCATTCACTTTTTTCAGTTAATGGGGGATGAATTGCAAACAATTATTGAGAATTCTAGGAAGTCAGGTTTCATTCCCGGGGACATGAACTCTACCTTTATAACACTGATTCCTAAATCAATATGCCTCAGTCCTTTACAAACTTCAGGCTTATTTCTTTATGCAACGTCATTTACAAAATTTAATCTAAAATTATTGCTCTAAGAATTAAAGGGGTGTTATCTAGATGCATATCTATCGTACAATATAGGTTCCTACAGGGTCGCTCCATTCATGATGTTGTTGCATCTGCACAAGAAGTACTTCACTCAATACATACCCGGAAAAAGGAGGTTTTCATAATGAGAGTGGATTTAGACAAATCTTATGATTGTGTGGACTGGTATTTTATTAGACTGGTGCTCTTAAAGATTGGCGTCTCTTTGCCAAACATTAGATGGATTATGGCATGTATTTATACTGTCAGATATGCAACTATTATTAATGGAATGTCATCGGAGTTCTTTGTAGTGGGCCGGGGACTTCACCATGGATCTTCTCTTTCTCCCTTAATTTTCATTCTCGTCATGGATGGGTTTAGCAATATACTCAAGATGGAAAATCATGCGGGTTTCTTCCAGGGCATATCATTTTCTCCCATTGTAAGAGTTTCTCATTCTTTGTTTGTAGATGAGTTGTTTGTCTTTGGCAGGCTCCTAAGGAATCACTAGTTCTATCTTCATTACATCCTACTTTGATTCAATGTTGCCTCTGGATTGCACATCGACAAAGGTAAATATTTCCTTACTCACGGACAAGGAGATGTAAATGAAATCAACTTCATTGTTGAGTTTTTGGGGGTACAGATCAAGCATATATCAGAGGGTATATCTTACCTCGGTTTCAAATTGAAGCCGTGTGGTTATAAAACATCGTACTGGACCCGACTTGTTGACAAGTTTAAGGGAAAAATTCACAAATGGTCTCATAGATGGTTTTCCTTAGGTGGGATATATATTCTCGTTCATGTTGTTTTACAGTAGTTACTGGTATACTAGGCACATATTTTCTATCTCCCTGTTCGCACTATATCCTTAATCATTGCAAAAATTTCTCAATTTTTATGGATAGGGGCTTCTAAGGCAAAAAAATATCCTCTCTGCAAGCTCAACATTATCTCGGTTCCTAAGGGATATGGAGGCTGGGATCTTTTGAATGTACGTTCCTTTTCGAATGCTCTTTTAATAAAATCTCTATGGAGAGCACTAAAAGGAAGGGGTGTCTGGCCTGTTGTCATTTGGATTAAATACTTAGATGGAGACCCTCTTATGTAGATATATATGAAATCATATGTAAATTAGAAATGTGAGTCTTACATATGGAAAATTTTCTTGAAATTTATGGGATTATTTGCAGAGCGATTGGTCTGGAGTTTTAGAAATGGACACAAAATTGCTCTAGGCAGTGACAAAATTTTGGGTCTATGTGATGGGGAGCAGATGGATGACAGGCTCATTCATAGACTATCTTAGAGGGGCATATTTCATCTCTCACTGGTGATAGCTATATGGCAACAAGGGTGTCTTATATGGAAATATGCATCCCAACTGAGGTTACATGATCGAGATGCTAGATCTTGGCAGTGTTATGTGGCCTGCTTACAGGTGGGTGGTTTAAGATTTCAACAGGAAGGAGATTGGATAAATGGGATGGGTTTATGAAAGGGGATGGGTTAGTTGTGAAGGAAATCTACAATCACATTATCTGTAATCAGACAGGAGACATGGCTCTTTCTTCATTCCGGTTATATTGATGTTGGAAAATACCACATAAAATCTTACTTTTTGGATGGTTAGTTTGGAAGGACCGTATACTTACCTGGGACAAACTAAACAAAAGGGGAATGAATGGTCCTGGATGGTGCATTTTTTTCAAGAGCATGGAGAATTGGTTGTCCACTTATTTTTGTCTTGCCCTGTTATTCACAAGATTTGGTCCCTCTTCTCACATTTTTCTATAGATCTGGGGTGACAGCCAAACAATTTCCTTAATACTCTCGCAATATGGGGAATGAACAAAGGTAAATTCAAAGGAGGCCTGTGAATATTGCTCAAATCCATGGGGCCATTATGGCTTGGATTATTGTGCAACTACTTCCAGTTTATGTTATAAAGGATCTGTCACACTGCATCCGACCCTATTAAATATCTCTTCCAGAGGTTTTCTTCGATGGGGCTCAAGAGGGGGGCTTGTGTGGATGTGGTGCATGGATAAAGCTTGAAAATATGGAAATATTACAGGTCTATTGGAATGGTTGTAGGGGAACAAATAATAAGGTGGAAATTCTGGCTTTTTGGAGTGGTCTATGGTTGACCTACAATTTGCAGTTGCAATCTGTGAACATCTACGGAGATGCTAAGGTTGTCATAGATGGGATTTATGGAAGGTCTCACTATCAACCAAAAGGTTTTCAAGGGTGGACTTGTTGAATAAAATACCTCCTCACAAAGCTCAATGATCCATCATTGCAACACATTTACAGAGAAAACAATACGAGTGCACTGATCAGTTATTAAAGAAGGGCCTCACCACCCCTCTTGGCAATATCTATATCCTCCACTACTGTGGTTCCGAGCTGTTACAAGAATATGTTGTCCCCTCTCCTTGAATGCTACAAGGCCCTTTTTTCATGCACATTTTGTCATGTTGTTCTATTATGATACTTCATGGTGTAGTCTATGCAATCAAGAAAGCCGACTCTTTATTCAGTGTGCTTCATCTCTCCCTTTGTATGAGAAGGTGTATGCCTCTCCTCTATCAAGCGAGGCTGCCTATTATCAAGTGAGCTTGCATAAATATTACTACCAGTATGCCTCATCTCTTCCCTTGACTCACATGGCTTATAACATTGTTTAATATTTTGGTTGTCATGAATTATGTTGAACATGTTGGTTGAGTGTCTTGAAACTCTGTTTTTGCTCATATTTACTCGTTTTGGTTATGAGCTCAGATGGATGTTTACCTTATTTATCCTTCGTACTGAAATTTTTAGAGTGAAATGTTATGTGATGATTTATGTAAATGAATAAAATCCCATTATAGAGAGAACACATCTTTGAGAATCTAGAGTGATACCATAAAATACATACATGAGACAATATACTATTTATTTGCATAATACAAATGAACGACGTTTTTTTTTTCTTCTCTATAAAAAAGAGAAAGAAAAAACAAGATACATTGGAGCTGAAAGTAATGTCTAGATGTTCCAATCAAGACCAAGGACTTGCCCCATTTCATTACGTTGAATGTATTATTTTAAACTTATATTCAGTACCGGGACAAAGTGCTCTGCATTATATTCTATGAAGTCTGCACGTGGAAGTCAGTATACGTTTATACTGACTTTCACACATCAAATGTGAGTAACATTATAAATAAGATAGATTAACTTGATATCCAGTCAATGATAATTAACAAAATAATTACTTGATAAAAAATATAACCTTTACCTATAAAGTTTAATTGAAGTAATCTTTACACATGTAAAACGACATTAATAAACCCATAATTTGCAAAAACTACTATTTAAAATATAACTCTCAAAGGTTTTTAACGCACGTATGGAAAATCCACGTACTCTTAAAAGGATCCTTACAACCCAATAACTTTAAATCTTACATCATTAATAAACATATAAATCTTAATTTCTTCCATTTGAAATTAACAAACTTATAGATTTTAATTTCATCATATTCACGAGTTCGAAAAACATTTGCAGGAGAAAAATCATCATGTTCACCAAAACTAAAGGTAATGAAAAATATTCCAGTTTTCACTCAATTCGAAAGCGCTAATTAAGACTACATTTTGTTTCTGGACATAGATTATCACACACTAATGGAAAAATGAATAAAGTCGGAGTCATGTGTATGTTATGGTGGTGTACATGTATTTAGTTAGTTTGAATTAGTTTTAGTTTAATTTTAGTTTTTATATGTAATGTGTGTTTAATTAGTGTTAGTTATATTAGTCATCAATATTTTTTATTATATTTGTAGATGATTAAATATTGGTTCTAGATTTAAAAAAAAAAATTATCTGAAAATTGTGAGTTTTAGAAATTTCACTACCTTCATTATCTTTATAGAAAATTTTTCACTATTCTACCATTTTTCCATTCCATAGTCACCCTGTCACTCCTAAAGGACTCCTTATGGGCTTATGCCACTCATCTCCATCATTTTCCTCCCACCTATGACCTCATTACTCTGTTTTTTCCTTGCGCATAACTCCACTTTACATCTAGGGTTACCTATAAGCCTATTCCTTCCCATGTTCACCATGTTCCTCAAGCATTGATGGTCACAAAACTATCTATGTAGGCTCTTTAGATAAATCAAGTACATTGGATTTTGGTTCTTCAATACACCACTTTGTCAATACTCTGTTTTTCACTTGAAGACTCCAAGCCAATTTTTAGTCAAAGGGTAGGTCAAAAGAGCCCCCCACTAGGTCAATTAGGGTTTCATTATGTTCCAAGGTCATCATTTCCAAAGAAAACTATCATTTAGTTTCATAGTCTGCACATGAGGTAATGTACAAGCTTGACGCTTTTGCATAAGTGTTGAAATTTCCATTAGCAGAAGGTTCTGATAAGGTAGGAATTCTGCTCCAGAATAAAGACATCTTGCAGCAAGGAGGACAGGAAACACTTAACCTTAAGAAGAACTAGGGTTTTTGAGCTTGATAATCCAGCAGTGTGCCAAGCAGGGATCAAATGCAGAAATGACCATGGAGGAGGCACACCAAAAACCAAACATGAAGAAAAGTATTTCAGAGATGGTTGATGACATACAGTAGAAAGGTGAGGTAAACTGGACAGAAGTGAATGAACTTGAAAGGGCTATAGAGAACTTAGAAGACAACACTGATAATTGTCTTAAAGTAGTCCAAACACCTAGGGTTTTCAGAAAGTGGCCACATAAGGTAAAAGGTATGAGTTCAACTCCATGATGACACCAAAGGAAGATATTGAAGGATTTACTATGTGTAATCATCCCAAGGTTTGCCAAGACGAATATGTCAGGCCTCAAAGAGAAAAGGTGTAAAGAATTTCAGCAAGGAGGGAAAATTTAAGGTTTTCAGTCATCTGCCAAACAAAGGTTAAGCCGAGTTCCATAATAGGAACAAAGGAAGGTTTCTAAGCTTCTTCTATGTTAAAAAAAACATGTCAAATCTCTAGGATCAGAAGAGAGTCAAAGGTCATAACTCCTGCAAACTATAATAAAAAAGGAAAAAGAGGGCTCTGAATATGTTGGCATGTAAAATCCTCCCAAAAGGTGTTTGATGAACTGGTTATGCCTTAAAGAGCAAAAGGAGGTTCCAATCCATCATCTTAGTCACCTGCATGCAAACAATGTCAAAATGTTCCTAAGAAAGGGTGAAAAATATGAGTTGAAATTCAATATAGAAACCACTGAAGACTTGAGGATGCTGGTATGAATAATCATCACAAAGTTTTCAAAATAAACATGCCAAGTCTCAAATACCAAAGAATATTTAAACTCAGTGATTTCAGCAATCGACAAGCAATGGCATAAAGAGATATTAGTGCAAGAGAAAAATGCTTAAAAGATTAGAAAATGGGTTTGTCAAGATTAAGATCAAAACATAAGCCTATGCAAACTCATTTTACACTTGAATGGATCATTGATGCCTTGCAGAGAATTTGAAGTTTCGAAGAGGTAAGAAAATTTAAGTTTTTAAGGAAAAATAAAACAATTTTGCCTAGCGTTGTGCCCTTGGCTTGGTGTTGCGTGCCTGGAATTTTTTCATGTGCATTTTATTAAGGCACTGCGCACCTGGAAGGGCGTTGTACCTTTACCCGACTTGCCTGACAAGCATACTGAACTTACCTTCAATGCTATACCCTTCGCCTAGGCGTTGCGTGTTTGGCCAGAAGAGCCTCCTCAACCCTGAAAACACTTAAGTCACCTCAAACTGTTTTCAAGCTGCCTCCCAGGGTCCTTCAAGCATTGTTAAGGGCAGATGCCATCAAATGCACTCATTTGAAAGATTTTTGATGATTTTATTGAAAGGAATAGAAACCCTAAGAGACACCTTGAAATTCATGCTTGAAACCACTACTTAAACCTCATTTCATCTACCCATAAAGAATACTAGTCAAGGACAAGCAGTGAAATATGGTTGCATTAGTAACATTATATCCCCTCTTTCCTATCGGGCCGACGTTGAAGTGAAGATGTCAAAGAAGGCGTAGAAGAAAAGAGCATTGAGGGAAGTGAGGCAAATGTTAATAAATAATAAAACAATGAAGACGAGGTTAGTGAGGCACATATCAAAGAGACATGAGAACGGTGATAAGGGCAGTACAGATAGGAGTAAGGCAAATAGTAAAGGAAAATTAGCTTAGAGGCTTAAAAACAAAAGTTAGAAGGTAAATCAAGTTTGAAGGCACAAGCTCAAAATGATTAAGGACAAATCAAAGGGCAGAGATGAAGATAAAAGAAGACAAAGCAGATTATATGAGGTCCTAACAAACAAAATCCCTTTTTGCACAACTTTGGAACCTTAACAGATAGACAACAGAAAAGAGGGCCAAGGGCACAGTGCCACTCGTGATGCTCTTTTTCTTGAGGCATCCATTGGAGGAAAAATTAAACGTTTTTGGAATCCTTAGGCGAAGGACATCATTCTCACAAATTTTCAGCTCATTTGGAGCAAACTAGTCCTCCAAAAGTACCAAAAGACCACCTTTTTGCCCTATTTTCAGAGTTGGCACTGCGCCCCGAGTAGTCTTGGGAGAATGCGTTTTTTGGAAGGAAAATGGACACCAAATAGAAAAATGAAAGCCTTTTTGTAAATTATACTTGACAAGCTTTCCAATGAGCTATCATGGAGCTCATTTGGACACTTGGAAGGCCTCCAAACCTTGGTCACAAAATAGGCAATTTTCTGGTGCAGGCGCTGAGCCCTTGGCCTTGGCACTACACCCTTGCCTGCAAAGTGAAAAAAAGACACAAATTTATGGAAAAATATATTTTAGAGGAATTTTGAGGCAAATCACTCCTAGTTAGCTTAGAATTTATGTTAGGAGATATTTTTCATTTATTATATTAGGATATTTGTGCCTTGGGCCTTGTATGGTCTCATTGGAGAAATTTGGAATTTATCAGTAGTTAATGACATTTTGGAAACCCTAGTTAGGGTTTTGATCCTCCTTGCTTGTTAAATACAGCATTGAGACCTCATTTTTCATGTTGGTTGATTGTGGAGAAAAACCTCATAGAATTTGAGTTGTGAGGAGGTTTTTCCTTTGGATGATTGTAAAGATTTTGAACTGAATATCAATGAGACAAGCACTTTTCAGGATTGATGAACATGGCTAATGGTGATGTATTTCTCATTTTGTACTTGTCATATTCTATTTAACATATTGTTTCATATTTCTCTTGCAATAGAATAGAAATTTTAGCTTAAGATATGCTGTCAAAAGCACCTTAAGTTTGTCTGCTTCTCTTGCTCTCATGTTTTCCTCTGCTAGGTCAATTTAGAGAATTCTTAGCTTCTCTCTAATCCCACTTAGGTTTTTTCATCTCAGGAATGATTTAATGGAGTTAGTTCCAAAGTATTTTATGGTTATCCCTGCCCTTTGGAATCACTTAAACATTTTTTTGAGGTCTTTTCTTCATAGTATTTCTAATTAGGGTTTAGCTGAAGAGGTCTATGGTTTTCATCACCCTTTTGTTTCATCCTAAATGGTTGCTTTGAAGGTATTTGTAGTATTATTAAGTAATTTAGGAGTTCTCTTTCTTTGATCATTACTATATGTTTATCTTAGATGTTTTTCATTGC
Source organism: Pinus albicaulis (assembly GCA_034641835.2). Lineage (NCBI taxonomy): Eukaryota > Viridiplantae > Streptophyta > Pinopsida > Pinales > Pinaceae > Pinus > Pinus albicaulis. The sequence continues at coordinate 1,311,918,344 of CM076584.1, read as the reverse complement.
CTGAAGGTGAAATCACTAGAGACTTTACAAGTTTATTGTTCTCTAGGGTTTGCTTGATTGTTGCCTTGATGTTTACCTGCTAGGGTCTGGTCAAAGAAGTATGGTATGCCCTGTCTTTGGTTTTTCTTTATGCTTAGTGATCTTAAAGTCCCTTCTTATTGTAGTATTTGTCAAAGGATTCTTAACTTCCCTTTGCACCTACTTTATTCAGAATTTAATGTTCACTTCACTTACATAAAGCCTTGAAGATCCATTTGGCTTTGTTATACTTACCCTTTGAAGCACCCTTGGCCTATTGTTGTACTTTCTAGACCTTTTTCAGACTCTATAGCCCAATGGTCTAAAATTATCCTTCTCTATGTGTTTTTCTTGACAACCAACCCAACTAATCAAACAAACAAACAAACCCTAATCCCTATAACTAGCAAAAAATCAAAACCCTAAAATCATACAAATATTACATCTTTCACACAAGTATAGAGAGAGCCCTCTTTGAGTCGAGGAAGGCTAGTTCCTAGGACTCCAAAGACTGGTTTGATGTTACCCGTGTACATTTGGTCTTTCCAATCTGACAAATTATGGGGACCTAACATAATGGCAATCACGATGGGACCTTCTAAGTCAGTAACAATCTAAGTATTCCTTAGAACCTCAGAAAACCAAAAAACATCCTTAGATTCATATTTAGGTGTTGATGGTGGACAACAAGTACATCCTTAAACAGTAAGCATCCTCCACCTCGTAAATCCACGGTCTTTAGTAGCCCTGTTGACCCCACTAGTTCTCATAGATGCCCCTAGGAATGGAGTAATCAATCATAATATTGCTGAGGGTGGACAAAAAAGTTGAAATCATCCACCTGACGACTCCACAACTCTCAATAGAACTAAAGACTCCACTGGTAGAAGACTCTAGACTAGTTGAAAAGATGCAGTGACACTTTTTTTATTAACAAATATAGATTCAAGGAGATAACGGAGATATGCTCCAATGAACAAAGATCATATCCCTGGATTCCCACACAAAATGCCTCAGATAAATTGGGTTTCAAACCTTCCTATGTTTCAAGATGAAAAATTTGATGAACCCTTGTTACATCTCATCAAATTTCATATACATGTATGGATGTTAAAAAGTTGAATGTAAGTGATAAGACCTGCCTTTATGAAATGGTTTCTATATTAGAGGGTATGTGGAATGTGGTATGAAGGCTCCAACTCCACCTTTCTTTTCTTTGAAATATTTCCACAAGGTATTTTATGAACATTATAAATAATATTATCCATCTCTATCATTAGTTGGTAATTGTTGTGATCAATCTCATGTCTCATACAATGTCTTGTAAACATTGATGAAGATTTGGGAAATTGGCATCCCGAAGATCTATTAGAGGAAATTCATTCATTTCATACTCAAGATAACTATTATGACAACCAAGAGGAGTTGGTTGAGGATGAGATCAATTAGGAAATAAAGGAAGATCCACAAGATCTCTATAAAGGGACAAGTGATGATCCACCATCTCTTCTATGTGAGGCTCAAGAAGACATTCAACCTCAGAATCAGCCTTCACAAAAGAAAGAGAACTACTGTAGTTATGTCCAAAGAAAGAGAAAAATGCATCCTCTTTTAACTGAAGAGCGAGTGAATCAAATTCTAAGCATGCAGCCAACCTCTAAACCTTCATATGAACAGAACATTTCTATTCATTTTCCTGCTAACCCTAGCTACCACAGATCAGAAAATGGATTTGTAGATCAATTCGAGGAGAAACAATCTGATAATCCAATATTTATGATTGGCGACATTACTTATATTGATTATTTTCCAAAGTTTGATTAGTATGATGACGATTTTGTCCTCCAAAAAGAAGCTAATCTTTCAGAGCAATCATCAGTTCATTTTTGGGAGGAATTTCAGTTTCATCAACTTGAAAACAATAATCAGCCAATACATATTAGCTATGAAAATGATGAGGAAAGTCTAGAAAATTTGGAAGTATGTGAATCATCTTTGCCTCTCTGTTCTACTTCATTTCAGTGCATTGGAAATAATTTTCATATGATTAGAAATAAACAGTCTTCAATACAAGTAAATGCCAGAGAAGAGAGATCACAGAGAATATTACAAGAAAAGAGAGTAAAGGAAATGAAGAACTTGAAGTGAATTATGATAATGAACAACCTTCAAGAGAAATTTGGTTCCAAATGTTGCGGGAAAAGAAGCACAGAGACAAATTACTCAATGGAGTGGTAACCCAGGTCGAATAACAATTGGAAGAGCAAGATGAAACTAATTATGTAGAAAATATTGAGGATTTGGTAGAGGATAGAAACGAAGAAATGGAGGAAACTCCCAATATAAAGGAAAATGAAAAGAACACAAATTTTGATGATTCTGTGAATCTCATGAATGGTTCTCAATGTACATATATTAGTAGCAACCATGAAAATACAAACAAAATTGAAGAAGAATTAAAGTTCCTTGAAGCATGGCTTGAAACACCATGTTTTGATGAAGTCTCCATAGAATTTGCAAAAGTGAATGTTGAAGACTGCATGGATGATGTACATGATGAAGAAATTAATGAGATTTTCATATATTGGAGTTGTGAAGAGATTAAAAATTATTATGGATTGATGTGGGAGTTGTCCAATGAGCAAGAAACTATTGATGATGAAAATGAACTTGTTGAAAAAGGAGTTGAAATGGACTGACATTAGAGGAATCTCGAGGTCTAAAATGGGCCTCCTAAGGAAATTATAAAATGATAGTGGAAATAATAAAATAATATTATATTACATCATCAAATTTTAGTGGTAAAAAAGAAAAAATGGTTTTTCAACTTATCTCCCTATGGGTTTACTCAAACATCGAGTGGAAACACTCATTAGCTATAGAATTTGATTCTTCATCCAAGGAGTATTCATGTTCCATACTTTTGATGGACCCTTGTACACTAAAAATGAGAAATACATAAAAAATGTGATTGCAATCACATTTTTTCATGTATTTCTCATTTTTGGTGTAACAAAGTCTATCGAAAGTATGCAAAATGGGTACTCCTTGGATGAGGAATTAAAACTTTCATCCAATGAGTACCCTGACTTGAAATATAAGTAAAAAATTAGGGATATAAGTTGAAAATACAAGTTAAAAAAGAAGTTTTATTATTCTATTATTTATTAATCCTTTTACTTATTTACTCCAAAAATGGTGAATCATTCTCCATGGTTGACATCATCATCTTGAACTCTATTAGTTCTTATAAATTTTATTTTGGTCGTACATTTTTCTTAGGAGGCCCATTTTATACCTCAAAATTCCCTTAATGCATCATTCTAGTTTCAATAAGAAGCAATATCCATAGTTCATGATCGAGAGTAGGAAAAAAACTAAACAGGTTGAAAGTGTAAGAGTTTGGAGCAACAAGTCCAAGAAGAAATTTCATGAATATGTTGAAAAAAAGAAAGTCAAAATGAAATGGTTGAGTCATATTTGTAAGCCTAGTTAAGACTTAGAGCAACGAACATTGTTTTTTTTTTCCAAAAAAGAAAAATCGAACTTTCTATTATGATCATAGAAGGTTACATAGTATAAGCCCTTGGCATTTCGAGACCAACAAGCATTGTTATGTATTTTAGCAAATCCATTTCTCCATTAAGGGGGTATTTTATAATAATGTAGAAATGGAAATGTGATGTGTTTGTTGATGTCTTCTTACTATGTCAAGAAATATTCTAGATCTATGTGAGTTATAAGGTGTAGTTCTAGAAGTCATTTTTGTCCAATGTAGCTGAGTTGTAGCTCAGTTAGGATCTCTATCTTTCACTTTGTTATGTCTATCAAGTCTAGTGATACCATAGTTATATAAGAAGACACATTGTGATGTATTTGTAGTGAACAAGTGTGAGCAGGCTTAGGCCTGAATTAATAAAAATATTACGATATGTTAAACTCTATATTTTCTAATTGTTCTCATCATTTTTATAGATAAATTCTTTTATTATCATTAATTTTTTTATTTCAATTAATATAAATTAATTGAACAAGATAATTTAAAAATAACTAACCATAGTTTTCATTAAAATTATGTGGTTCATAAAAACTAAATAAAATAATAGAAGACATTTGTAAAAATATAAACATATAGGACATTGAAATAATTAACTAATTTGATAGTTTTGATTAAATTATATTATTCATAAAAACTAGATATAATTATAAAAAATATTTTTAAAAATCTAAACTTAGAAGATATAAGAATTCTCAATTTTTATCCTTAGAGACTAATTATTATAAATTCAAAGTTTTTTAGTAATTCGAAATTATTATAAATTCAAAGTTTTTTAGTAATTCGAAATTAAGTTTTCTTTAGAATCCAAATTTTGAATGAACTTATTCTATGAAATTAATGCTCAACAATCTGCACTTTAATCAACTTCGTTTAATTAATATTCAACCATATAAACGTTGAGCAATGTTTTGATCTATCCAATAAAACAAATCTCCAATGACCTAATAAATAGAAGCCATATAGACCATACTAAAATTTAAGCAATACTAAAATATATATGAATGAGTAATATGATAAATTCAAGGGTTAACACAACCACAAATAAAACAAATATGATGGTATGGCATAATTACAAATTTAACAAATATGCTCATTTATAGTGAAATAATTAAGAGTATAATGATGACTTGTCGCTTGAGTGGTAGATCATGAATGGGTAGAAAGGAGTGGAGAGAAGAAAGGGAGTATCATTTTCCCACAATCCACGCTCTCTAAATATGGGAAAACTATGTGGAAACGGTGTAAAGAAAGGACAATATGCTATTTTTCAGATAAAAAGACAAATCGAAAGAAAAAAACACACATAATTCAAGGCAAAAGGAAATCTTATTATTTATTTAATAAAATTGAATTCCCTGTAATAAAAACCTCCCATTTTAACCCATCAATATTATATTTTAAGCTCATCCTTGTCTTAGCCATCCACAAAAATTTTATTAATTAAAAGAATTATATTTAAGAACCTCGGGATACTTATCAGCTTATTCAACATATTCCAACTATCATTAAATTCTATTAAATTCGATATAATTTTTATTGATATTTTAAATGATGATAAAAAAATCCTAAGAGAAAATGAATACGCACAGGAATAGAAAAACTAAATATGAAAAGGCGCAGAGCCGGCCAAAAAAAGACGATTGATTAATGCACAGAATATTGTAACTTGCTATCAATTATTTATATTCCCGAGAGAGATGTATGGAGAAAATTGTCAAGGAAGTTGTGCAATTTGAAAATCCATAAAAAAAAAAATGGGAACATAAGAAAAATGAAGAGTTGTGCGTGGATCTGAGAGCTATTTCTGGAACGGTGGCACACATGTATGAAGGAATGAAAGATTGTCCTTCGCTGCAGCAAACATATGAACTATTGGAGAGTTTGGAGAAAAGAAAGATGGAAACCTTATAAATATAGGAGGTGACTTGGAAGATAAAGAGTCGTGTTTAATGACTAAAGGAAGATGACCTAAATACCAAATACTTTCATCACATGGACAGGGGGTAACAAGGTTTACTCCACCAAGGACATATAGAAGGATGCGTTCAAATATTTCTCTGATTTCTGCAAAGCAGAGGCGGGGATTGATCACATGAGTCAGAAGTGGGTGTTGGACCACATGCCCATTATGTTTTATATTATCGAAAATGATGATATGGGGAGAGCCATCTCCAAATATGAGATTGAGATGGTCCTCAAATCATTTGCATAAGACAAGAGTCCTCGATTGGACGGATGGCCAGCTAAGTTCTTCATTCACTTTTTTCAGTTAATGGGGGATGAATTGCAAACAATTATTGAGAATTCTAGGAAGTCAGGTTTCATTCCCGGGGACATGAACTCTACCTTTATAACACTGATTCCTAAATCAATATGCCTCAGTCCTTTACAAACTTCAGGCTTATTTCTTTATGCAACGTCATTTACAAAATTTAATCTAAAATTATTGCTCTAAGAATTAAAGGGGTGTTATCTAGATGCATATCTATCGTACAATATAGGTTCCTACAGGGTCGCTCCATTCATGATGTTGTTGCATCTGCACAAGAAGTACTTCACTCAATACATACCCGGAAAAAGGAGGTTTTCATAATGAGAGTGGATTTAGACAAATCTTATGATTGTGTGGACTGGTATTTTATTAGACTGGTGCTCTTAAAGATTGGCGTCTCTTTGCCAAACATTAGATGGATTATGGCATGTATTTATACTGTCAGATATGCAACTATTATTAATGGAATGTCATCGGAGTTCTTTGTAGTGGGCCGGGGACTTCACCATGGATCTTCTCTTTCTCCCTTAATTTTCATTCTCGTCATGGATGGGTTTAGCAATATACTCAAGATGGAAAATCATGCGGGTTTCTTCCAGGGCATATCATTTTCTCCCATTGTAAGAGTTTCTCATTCTTTGTTTGTAGATGAGTTGTTTGTCTTTGGCAGGCTCCTAAGGAATCACTAGTTCTATCTTCATTACATCCTACTTTGATTCAATGTTGCCTCTGGATTGCACATCGACAAAGGTAAATATTTCCTTACTCACGGACAAGGAGATGTAAATGAAATCAACTTCATTGTTGAGTTTTTGGGGGTACAGATCAAGCATATATCAGAGGGTATATCTTACCTCGGTTTCAAATTGAAGCCGTGTGGTTATAAAACATCGTACTGGACCCGACTTGTTGACAAGTTTAAGGGAAAAATTCACAAATGGTCTCATAGATGGTTTTCCTTAGGTGGGATATATATTCTCGTTCATGTTGTTTTACAGTAGTTACTGGTATACTAGGCACATATTTTCTATCTCCCTGTTCGCACTATATCCTTAATCATTGCAAAAATTTCTCAATTTTTATGGATAGGGGCTTCTAAGGCAAAAAAATATCCTCTCTGCAAGCTCAACATTATCTCGGTTCCTAAGGGATATGGAGGCTGGGATCTTTTGAATGTACGTTCCTTTTCGAATGCTCTTTTAATAAAATCTCTATGGAGAGCACTAAAAGGAAGGGGTGTCTGGCCTGTTGTCATTTGGATTAAATACTTAGATGGAGACCCTCTTATGTAGAGGTCTAAAATGGGCCTCCTAAGAAAAATGTACAACAAAAATAAACTTTATAACAACCAATAGGATTCAAGATGATGATGTCAACCATGGGGGATGATTCACCTTTTTTTAAATAAAAGGGTAAAAATATTAAAAAATAATAAAATAATAAAACTACTTTTTCAACTCGTATTTTCAACTTATCTCCCAAAATGTTTACTCAAATTTCGAGCGGGAGTACTCGTTGGATGCGAAATTTAATTCCTCATCCAAGGAGTACCCATGTTGCATACTTTCAATGAACTCTACTACACGAAAAATGAGAAATACATAAAAAACATGATTGTAATCACGTTTTTTTATGTATTTCTCATTTTTCGTGTAGTAGGACCCATCGAAAGTATGCAACATGGGTACTCCTTGGATGGGGAATTAAATTTCGCATCCAACGAGTACTCCCGCTCGAAATTTGAGTAAAAACTTTGGGAGATAAGTTGAAAATATGAGTTGAAAAAGTAGTTTTTCCATTTTTTCCTCTAAAATTTGATGATGTCATCAAATCTTATTTGATTTTTTCCACTATTATTTTATAATTTCCTTAGGAGGCCCATTTTAGACCTCAAAATTCCCCTAATGTAAATTAGAAATGTGAGTCTTACATATGGAAAAGTTTCCTGAAAGTTATGGGATTATTTGCAGAGTGATTGGTCTGGAGTTTTAGAAATGGACATAAAATTGCTCTAGGCAATGACAGAATTTTGGGTCTATGCGATGGGGAGCAGATGGATGACAGGCTCATTCATAGACTGTCCTAGAGGGGAATCTTTCATCTCTCACAGGTGATAGATATATGACAACAAGGGTGTTTGATATGGAAATTTGCATCCCAACTAAGGTTACATGATCGGGATGCTAGATCTTGGCAGTGCTATGTGGCCTGCTTACAAGTGGGTGGTTTAATATTTCAACAGGAAGGAGATTGGATAAATGGGACAGGTTTATGAAAGGGTATGGGTTAGTTGCAAAGGAAATCTACAATCACATTATCTGTAATCAGATAGGAGACATGGCTCTTTCTTCGTTCCGGGTATATTGATGTTGGAAAATACCACATAAAATCTTACTTTTTGTATGGTTAGTTTGGAAGGATCGTATACTTACCTGGGACAAACTAAACAAAAGGGGAATGCATGGTCCTAGATGGTGCATTTTTTTTCAAGACCATGGAGAATCGGTTGTCCACTTATTTTTGTCTTGCCCTGTTATTCACAAGATTTGGTCCCTCTTCTCACATTTTCTTATAGATTTGGGGTGGCAGCCAAACAATTTCATTAATACTCTCGCAATATGGGGAACGAACAAAGGTAAATTCAAAGGAGGCCTGTGAATATTGCTCAAATCCATGGGGCCATTATGGCTTGGATTTCTGCGCAACTACTTCCAGTTTATGTTATAAATGATCTGTCACACTGCATCCGACCCTATTAAATATCTCTTTCGGAGGTTTTCTTTGATGGGGCTCAAGAGGGGGGCTTGTGTGGATGTGGTGCATGGATAAAGCTTGAAAATCTGGAAATATTACAGGTATATTGGAATGATTGTAGGGGAACAAATAATAAGGTGGAAATTCTCGCTTTTTGGAGTGGTCTATGGTTGACCTACAATTTTCAGTTGCAATCTGTGAACATCTACGGTGATGCTAAGGTTGTCTTAGATGGGATTTATGGAAGGTCTCACTATCAACCAAAAGGTTTGCAAGGGTGTATTTGTTGAATAAAATACCTCCTCACAAAGCTCAATGATCCGTCATTGCAACACATTTACAGAGAAAACAATACGAGTGCACTGATCAGTTATCAAAGAAGGGCCTCACCACCCCTCTTGGCAATATCTATATCCTCCATTACTGTGGTTCCGGGCTGTTACAAGAATATGTTGTCCCCTCTCCTTGAATGCTACAAGGCCCTTTTTTCATGCACGTTTTGTCATGTTGTTCTATTATGATACTTCATAGTGTAGTCTTTGCAATCAAGCAAGCCGACTCTTTATTCGGTGTGCTTCATCTCTCCCTTTGTATGAGAAGGCGTATGCCTCTCCTCCATCAAGCGAGCTTGCCTATTATCAAGTGAGCTTACATAAATATTACTACCAGTATGCCTCATCTCTTCCCTTGACTCACATGGCTTATAACATTGTTTAATAGTCTGGTTGTCATGAATTATGTTGAACAGGTTGGTTGAGTGTCTTGAAACTCTGTTTTTGCTCATATTTACTCGTTTTGGTTATGAGCTGAGATAGATGTTTACCTTATTTATACTTAGTACTAAAATTTTTAGAGTGAAATGTTATGTGATAATTTATGTAAATGACTAAAATCCCATTATAGCGAGAACACATCTTTGAGAATCTAGAGTGATACCATAAGATACATACATGAGACAATGTACTATTTATTTGGATAATACAAATGAACGACGTTTTTTTTTTTTCTTCTCTGAAAAAAGAGAAAGAAAAAACAAGATACTTTGGGGACAAAATTTAACATTGGAGCTGAGAGTAATGTCTAGATGTTCCAATCAAGACCAAGGACTTGCCCCATTTCATTACGTTGAATGTATTATTTTGAACTTATATTCGGTACCGGGACGAAGTACTCTGCATTATATTCTATGAAGTCTGCACGTGGAAGTCAGTGTACGTTTATATTGACTTTCACACATCAAATGTGAGTAACATTATAAATAAGATAGATTAACCTGATATCCACTCAATGATAATTAACAAAAGAATTACTTGATCAAAAATATAACCTTTATCTATAAAGTTTAATTGAAGTAATCTTTACACATGTAAAACGACTTTAATAAACCCATAATTTCCAAAAACTACTATTTAAAATATAACTCTCAAAGGTTTTTAACGCACGTATGGAAAATCCACGTACTCTTAAAAGGATCCTTACAACCCAATAACTTTAAATCTTACATCATTAACAAACATATAAATCTTAATTTCTTCCATTTGAAATTAACAAACTTATAAATTTTAATTTCATCATATTCACGAGTTCGAAAAACATTTGCAGGAGAAAAATCATCATGTTCACCAAAACTAAAGGTAATGAAAAATATTCCAGTTTTCATTCAATTCGAAAGCGCTAATTAAGACTACATTTTGTTTCCGGACATAGATTATCACACACTAATGGAAAAATGAAAAAAGTTGGAGTCATGTGTATGTTATGGTGGTGTACATGTATTTAGTTAGTTTTAGTTCAATTTTAGTTTTTATATGTAATGTGTGTTTAATTAGTGTTAGTTATATTAGTCATCAATATTTTTCATTATATCTATAAATGACTAAATATTGGTTCTAGATTTTTAAAAACAAAATTATCTGAAAATTGTGAGTTTTAGAAATCTCACTACCTTCATTATCCTTATATAAAAATTTTCACTATTTTACCATTTTGTCATTCCATAGTCACCCTGTCACTCCTAAAGGACTCTTTATGGGCTTATGCCACTTATCTCCATCATTTTCCTCCCACCTATGACCCCATTACTCTGTTTTTTCCTTGCCCATAACTCCACTTTACATCTAGGGTTACCTATAAGCCTATTTCTTCCCATGTTCACCATGTTCCTCAAGCATTGATGGTTTCAAAACAATCTATGTAGGCTCTTTAGATAAATCAAGTACATTGGATTTTGGTTCTTCAATACACCACTTTGTTAATACTCTGTTTTTCACTTGAAGACTCCAAGCCAATTTTTAGTCAAAGGTCAGGTCAAAAGAGCCCACCGCTAGGTCAATTAGGGTTTCATTATGTTCCAAGGTCATCATTTCCAAAGAAGACTATCATTCAGTTTCATAGTCTCCACATGAGGTAATGTACAAGCTTGACACTTTTGCATAAGTGTTGAAATTTCCATCAGCAGAAGGTTGTGATAAGGTAGGAATTCTGCTCCAGAATAAATACATCTTGCAGCAAGGAGGACAGGAAACACTTGGCCTTAAGAAGAACTAGGGTTTTTGAGCTTGATAGTCCAGAAGTGTGCCAAGTAGGGATCAAATGCAGAAATGACCATGGAAGAGGCACACCAAAAACCAAACATGAAGAAAAGTCTTTCAGAGATGATTGATGACATACGGTAGAAAGGTGAGGTAAACTGAACAGAAGTGAATGAACTTGAAAGGGCTATAGAGAACTTACAAGAAAACACTGATAATTGTCTTAAAGTAGTCCAAACACCTATGGTTTTCGGAAAGTGGCCACATAAGGTAAAAGGTACGAGTTCAACTCCATGATGACACCAAGGGAAGATTTTGAAGGATTTACTGTGTGCAATCATCCCAAGGTTTGCCAAGATGAATATGTCAGGCCTCAAAGAGAAAAGGTGTAAAGAATGTCAGCAAGGAGGGAAAATTCAAGGTTTTCAGTCACCTGCCAAACAAAGGTTAAGATGAGTTCCATAATAGGAACAAAGGAAGGTTTCTGAGTTTCTTCTGTGTTAAAAAAAACATGTCAAATCTCCAGGATCAGAAGAGAGTCAAAGGTCATAACTCCTGCAAACTACAAGAAAAAAGGCAAAAGAGAGCTCTGAATATGTTGGCATGTAAAATCCTCCCAAAAGGTGCTTGATGAACTGGTTATACCTTCAAGAGCAAAAGGAGGTTCCAATCCATCATCTTAGTCACTTGCATGCAAACAATGTTAAAAGGTTAGTAAGAAAGGGTGAAAAATCTGAGTTGAAATTCAATATAGAAACCACTGAAGACTTGAGGATGCTGGTATGAATAATCATCCCAAAGTTATCAAAATAAAAATGCCAAGTCTCAAATACCAAAGAAGATTTAAACTCAGTGATTTCAGCAATCCACAAGAAATGGCATAAAGAGATATCATTGCAAGAGAAAAAGGCTTAAAAGCTTAGAAAATGGGTTTGTCAAGATTAAGATCAAATCATAAGCCTATGCAAACTCATTTTACACTTGAATGGATAATTGATGCCTTGCAGAGAATTTGAAGTTTCGAAGAGGTAAGAAAATTTAAGTTTTTAAGGAAAAATCGGACAATTTTTCCTGGCACATATCAAAGAGACATGAGAATAAAGTACAAAAAATGAAGAAGAGGTTAGTGAGGCACATATCAAAGAGACATGAGAATGGTGATAAGGGTAGTGCAGATAGCAGTAAGGAAAATAGTAAAGGAAAATTAGGCTTAGAGGCTTAAAAACAAAAGTTAGAAGGTAAATCAAGTTTGAAGGCACAAACTCAAAATGATTAAGGAAAAATCAAAGGGCAGAGATGAAGATAAAAGAAGACAAAGCATATTATATGAGGTCCTAACAAACAAAATCCCTTTTTGCACAACTTTGGAACCTTAACAGTTAGACAGCAGAAAGGAGGGCCAAGGGCACAGTGCCACTTGCGCTGCGCTTTTTCTTGAGGCATCCATTGGAGGAAAACTTAACGTTTTTGGAATCCTTAGGCCAAGGACATCATTCTCACAAATTTTCAGCGCATTTGGAGCAAACTAGTCCTCCAAAAGTACCAAAAAACCACCTTTCTGTCATATTTTCAGAGCTGGCGCTGCGCCCTGAGCAGTCTTGCGAGAATGCATTTTTTGGAAGGAAAATGGATAGAAAATAGAAAACCCAAAGCCTTTTTGGAAATTATACTTGACAATCTTTCCAATGAGCTATCATGGAACTCATTTGGACACCCGGAAGGCCTCCAAACCTTGGTCACAAAATAGGCAATTTTCTGGTGCAGGCACTGTGCCCTTGGCCTTGGCGCTGCACCCTTCCCTGCAAAGTGAAAAAAAGACACAAATTTATGGAAAAATATATTTTAGAGGAATTTTGAGGCAAATCACTCCTAGTTAGCTCATAATTTATGTTAGGAGATATTTTGCATTTATTAGATTAGGATATTTGTGCCTTGGACCTTGTATGGTCTCATTGGACAAATTTGGCATTTAGGAGTAGTTAATGACATTTTGGAAACCCTAGTTAGGGTTTTGATCCTCCTTTCTTGTTAAATACAACATTGAGGTCTCATTTTTCATGTTGGTTGATTGTGGAGAAAAACCTCATAGAATTTGAGTTGTGAGGATTTTTTGGCTTTGGATCATTGTGAAGATTTTGAACTAAATATCAATGAGACAGGCACTTTTTTGGATTCATGAACATGGCTAATGGTGATGTATTTCTCATTTTGTACTTTTCATCTTATATTTAACATATTGTTTCATATTTCTCTTGCAATAGAATAGAAAATTTAGCTTAACATATGCTGTCAAAAGCACCTTAAGTTTGTCTGCTTCTCTTGCTCTCATGTTTTCCTCTGCTAGGTCAGTTTAGAGAATTATTAGTTGCTCTCTAATCCCACTTAGGTTGTTTGTATCAGGAATGATTTAATGGAGTCAGTTCCAAAGTAGTTTATGGTTAGCCCTGCCCTTTGGAATCACTTAAACATTTTTTTTGAGGTCTTTTCTTCATAGTATTTCTAATTAGGGTTTAGCTAAAGAGGTATATGGTTATCCCTGCCCCTTTGTTTCATCCTAAATGGTTTCTTTGAAGGTATTTGTAGTATGATTAAGTAATTTAGGAGTTCCCTTTATTTTATCATTACTATATGTTTATCTTAGATGTTTTTCTTTGCCTGAAGGTGAAATCACTAGAGACTTTACGAGTTTATTGTTCTCTAGGGTTTTCTTGATTGTTGCCTTGATGTTTACTTGCTAGGGTTTGGTCAAAGAAGTATGGTATGCCTTGTCTTTGGTTTTTCTTTATGCCTAGTGATCTTAAAGTCCCTTCTTATTGTAGTATTTTTCAAAGGATTCTTAACTTCCCTTTGCACCTACTTTATTCACAATTTAATGTTCACTTCACTTACATAAAGCCTTGAAGATCCATTTGGCTTTGTTATACTTACCCTTTGAAGCACCCTTGACCTATTTTTGTACTTTCTAGACCTTTTGCAGACTCCATAGCCCAATGGTCTAAAATTCTCCTTCTCTATGTTTTTTTCTTGACAACCAACCCAACTAATCAAACAAACAAACAAACACTGATCCCTATAACTAGCCTAAAATCAAAACCCTAAAATCATAAAAATATTACATCTTTCACACAAGTATAGAGAGAGCCCTCTCTAAGTCGAGGAAGGCTACGTCCTAGGACTCCAAAGACTGGTTTGATGTTACCCCTGTACATTTGGTCTTTCCAATCTGGAAAATTATGGGGACCTAACATAATGGAAATCACGGTGGGACCTTCTGAGTCAGTAACAATCTAAGTGTTCCTTAGAACCTCAGAAAACCAAAAAACATCCTTAGATTCGTATTTAGGTGTTGATGGTGGACAACAAGTACATCCTTAGATAGTAAGCATCCTCCACCTGGTAAATCCACTGGTCTTTAATAGCCCTGTTGACCCCACTAGTTCTCATAGATTCCCCTAGGAATGGAGTAATCAATCCTAATATTGCTGAGGTTGGACAACAAAGTTGAAATCATCCACCTGACGACTCCACAACTCTCAATAGAACTAAACACTCCACTGGTAGAAGACTCTAGACTAGTTGAAAAGATGCAGTGACCCTTTTTTTATTAACAAAGATGGATTCAAGGAGACAACAGAGATATGCTCCAATGAAAAAAGATCATATCCCTGGATTCCCACACAAAATGCCTCAGATAAATTGGGTTTCAAACCTTCCTATGTTTCAAGATGAAAAATTTGATGACCCCTTGTTACATCTCATCAAATTTCATATGCATGTATGGAGGTTAAAAGTTGAATGGCATGAGGACTGCCTTATGAAAATGTTCATGGCAACATTAGAGGGTAAGGCAAGGGAATCGTATGAAGGCCTGAACCTTGGCACCTTGTTTTCTTTGAAATATTTCCACAAGGTATTTTATGAAAATTATAAATAATATTATCCATCTTTATCATTAGTTGAAAATTTTTGTGATCAATCTCAAGGTCTCATACAATGTCTTGTAAACATTGATGAAGATTTGGGAAATTGGCATCTTGAATATCTATTAGAGGAAATTCATGCATTTCATACTCAAGATAACTATTATGACAGCCAAGAGGAGTTGGTTGAGGATGAGATCAATTAGGAAATAAAGGAAGATCCACAAGATCTCTACAAAGGGACAAGTGATGATCCACCATCTCTTCTATGTGAGGCTCAAGAAGACATTCAACCTTAGAATCAGCCTTCACAAGAGAAAGAGAACTGTTGTAGTTATGTCCAAAGAAAGAGAAAAATGCATCCTATTTTAACTGAAGAGGGAATAAATCATATTCTAACCATGCAGCCAACCTCTAAACCTTCATATGAAGAGAACATTTCTATTCATTTTCCTGCTAACCCTAGCTACCATAGATCATAAAATGGATTTGTATATCAATTCGAGGAGAAAAAAATTTGATAATACAATATGTATTATTGGTGACATTACTTATATTGATGATTTTCCAAAGTTTTATTAGTATGATGATGATTTTGTCCTCCAAAAAGAAGATAATCTTGTAGAGCAATCATCAGCTCGTTTGTGGGAGGAAGTTTAGTTTCATCAACTTGAAAATAATAATCATCCAATACATATTAGCTATGACAATGATGAGGAAAGTCTAGAAAATTTGGAAGTATGTGAATCATCTCTGACTCTCTGTTCTACTTCATTTCAGTCCATCAGAAATAATTTTCATATCATTAGAAATCAACAGTCTTTTAGTTTTGATGTTGAGGTTGGGGAAGATAATGAACTTCTTGAACAAGTTGTTAATGAGAAGCCTTCTCCTGAAATGGATGAGGAAGTCATTTGTGACATAGAATTCTCCTTAGCTCTAGATTTGTAGCCACTAAGTTCCATCGAATTTCAAATTACAGATGAAGGCTTGGAAATTGATAATCATAGGAGAGTTGATGTATTAATTTCTCAAGAAGATTTATTGCCAAAGAGTATCCCTGCTCATCAACATGATGGCTTTCACATAGAATTCAGCCCACTCAATCATAACATATTAGGTTTGCTAGAGGACAATATTTCAATATATGATGAGGCTGCCAGTATAGATGATCATGAGGAAGAGGTGGAGTTTCTTTCCCAAAGGAATCCCAAGCCTAGCCAAGTGGAGGAAGGACTAGTCTGGAATGAAGCTTATTTCTCAAATCCTCTAAGCCAGGTATTTTTTCAAGATCCCTTTGTTGTTTTCTTAGAGGCATCTAAAAGAAGAACATGCGATGTCAAGAACAGTTTGTTGCAGAGTATAAAGGAGATCTTGAGCACTTCTGTTCAAAAAAAAGTGAGAGGGGAATGGCCTTATTGTTGTTTCAGCATACTCAAAGAGTTGAACGAAGATCACTCATGGAATCATCTACTTGATTGGTTATATTGGAAAAGTGAGTTCACCTAATGAATATATATCATATGTAAGTTATATTAAGATAGATAGGTATGCAAATAAGCTCAAGACTATGAGCATATTTCTAGCTTTAGTTTCAGATTGTTTTGTTAGAAAATGAAAACACAAAAACAGAGAAAACAAGAAAAAGAGCACAAGAGAAAATAATAGGTACAGCCCCATACCAAAAAAGAGTATTTTTGAAAGTGTGCAAGCCTAAATGCCACTACCTTTGAAGAAAAAAAAAAGTCTTGTTGAGTCATCTAGCCTAATCACGACTGAACATGTTTTAAATTTCTTCTGATAGGTTAGTGAAAGAAGATTTTTCAAACCATTTAAGCTTGGCTTGTCAATATATTAGATTAGGGAAATATGCTAGTTCCCAAAGAATAAATCTGAACCAAAGAGAAATGAGAGGGATGCATAACCAATTCTGAATCATAGCCCTCAAGTTTCTAGTTTTCACTTGTACAAAAATAAAGTCTGTGTGCAGCTTTTCCAAAATGCCACAGCCCATGACAAATAAAATTGCTTAAACTTGCTTTGATCATGTTTTAAATTTCATGTTAGTAGGTTAGAGAATAAAATCTGTCAAACAGCGTAATATTGATGGATAAGTAGATTAGGTAGAGAATAAGAGAGTTCATTAGCCTAATTTGAACTGTTGGAAGTGATAAGGGTACAAGTAGATATTTTTTATGCTTTCAAAAGAAAATAATGTCAAGGGTTTTCCAGTCCAAGTGCACCCAAAAGAAAAAAATATGTTAGGAAAAATAAGATGGGTAGGTAGAACTGAGATTGAAGCAATCATGTTTTTTTTTTTCAGATTTTATGAGATCATAGCTTCAAGAGAACATCAACAAATGAAGGAAGAGGGATCTTCCAAGTACAAGTAAGGTACTGGTCTTCAAAACTTAGAGATCTGAACTCTGAGGTCCTGGACACCTCCTGAAAAGGAGCTGCCCTCCCCAAGTGGATCCACTATTAGTCATCAGTACTTTTCATTATCTATAGATGAATAAATATTGGTTTTATATTTGTAAAAAAAAAATTCCATGAAAATTGTGAGTTTTATAAATCTCACTTCCTTCATTAGCCTTATAGAATTTTTTTCACTATTCTACCACTTTGCCATTTCATGGTCACCCTGCCACTCCTAAAGGACTCCTTATGGGCTTATGCCACTCATCTCCATCCTTTTTCTCCAACCTATGACCTCATTACTTTGTGTTTCCCTTGCCCATAACTCCACTTTACATCTAGGGTTACCTATAAGCCTATTCCTTCCCATGTTCACGAGGTTCCTCAAGCATTGATGGTCTCAAAAATATCCCTGTAGGCTCTTTAGATAAATCAAGTACATTGGATTTTGAATCTTCAATACACCACTTTGTCAATACTCTGTTTTTCACTTGAAGACTCCAAGCTAGTTTTCAGTGAAAGGGCAGGTCAAAAGAGCCCCCCACTAGGTTAATTAGGGTTTCATTATGTTCCAAAGTCATCATTTTCAAAGGAGATCATCATTTAGTTTCAGATTCGGCACATGAGGTAATGTACAAGCTTGACACTTTTGCATAAGTGTTCAAATTTCCATCAGCAGCAGGTTGTGATAAGGTAGGAAGTCTTCTTTGGAATAAAGATATCTTGCAGAAAGGAGGACAGGAAAGACTTGGCCTTAAGAAGAATTAGGGTTTTTGAGCTTGTTAGTCTAGCAGTGTGCCAAGCAGGGATCAAATGCAGAAATGACCATGGAGGAGGCACATAAAAAACCAAACATGAAGAAAATTATTTTAGAGATGATTGATGAAATATGGTAGAAATGTGAGGTAAACTAGACAGAAGTGAATGAACTTGAAAGAGTTATAGAGAACATAGAAGACAACATTGATATTTTTTTTTAAATAGTCCAGACACCTAGGGTTTTGGGAAAGTGGCTACAAAAGGTAAAATGTATGAGTTCAACTCTATGATCACAGCAAAGGAAGATTTTGAAGGAGTTGTTGTGTCCAATCATCCCAAGGTTTTCCAAGATGAATATGTCAGGCCTGAAAGAGAAAAGGCGTAAAGAATGTCAGTAAGGAGGGTAAATTCAAGGCTTTCAGTCACCAGAAAAACAAAGGATAAGTTGAGTTCCATAACAGGAACCAATGAAGGTTTATAAGTTGTTGTTGTGTTAAAACAAACATGTCAAATCTCCGGGATCAGAAGACAAGCAAAGGTCATAAATCGTGCAAACTACATGAAAAAAGGCAACAGAGGGCTCTGAAGATTTTGGCATGTAAAATCCTCCCAAAATGTGTTTGATGAACTGGTTATGCCTCAAAGAGCATCTTAGTCACCTGCTTGCAAACAGTGTCAAAAGGTTAGTAAGAAAGGGTGAAAATTTTGAGTTTAAATTCAATATAGAAACCACATAAGACTTGAGGATGCTGGTATGAATAATCATCACAGAGTTATCAAAATAAACATGCCAAGTCTCAAAGACCAAAGAAGAGTTAACTCAGTGATTTCAGAAATCCACAAGCAATGGCATAAAGAGATATCAGTGAAAGATATAAAGGCTTAAAATCTTAGAAAATGGGTTTTTCAAGATTAATATTAGATCATAAGCCTATGAAAACTCCTTTTTATGCTTGAATGGATGATTGATGCCTTGCAGAGAATTTGAAGTTTCGAAGAGGTAAGAAAATTAATGTTTTAAAGGAAAAATTGGACAATTTTTCCTGGCACTGCGTGCCTGGAATTTTTTCCTGTGCATTTTATTAAGCCGTTTTGTGCCTAGGAAGTGGTGTTGCGCCCCTGGCAGGGCGCTGTGCCTTTACTCGACTTGCCCGACAGGCCTACTGAACTTACCTTCAGCGTTGTGCCCTTGGCCTAGGCGCTTCGCGTTTGCCCAGAAGGGCCTCCTCAACCCTAAAAACACTTATGTCACCTCAAACTATTTTCAAGTTGCCTCCAAGGGTCCTTCAAGCATCGTTAAGGGCAGATGCCATCAAATGCACTCATTTTCAAGCTTTTTGATGATTTGATTGAAAGGAATAGTAACCCTAAGAGACACCCTGAAATTCATGCTTGAAACCACTACTTAAACCTCATTTCATCTACCCATAAATAATATCATTCTAGATAGGAGGTGAAATTAAGGTGGTTGCATTAGTAACATTACATCCCCTCTTTCAGATTAGTTTTATATCAGTGAAGAAGATGTCAATTAAGCAAACAACAGTGAAGAAAAAAGCATTGAGGGCAGTGAAGCAAAAGTTAATAAAGAGCAAAACAATGAAGAAGAGGTTAGTGAGGCACATATTAAAGAGACATAAGAATGGTGATAAGGGCAGTATAGATAGGAGTAAGGCAAACAGTAAAGGAAAATCAGGCTTAGAGGCTTAAAACGAGAAGTTAGAAGGTAAATCAAGTTTGAAGGCACAAAATCAAAAGGATTAAGGAAAAATCAAAGGGCAGAGAAGAAGATAAAATAAGAGAAAGAATATTATATGAGTTCCTAACAAACAAAGTCCCTTTTTGCACAATTTTGGAACCTTGATAGTTAGGCAGCAAAAAGGAGGGCCAAGGGCACAATGCCACTGGCGCTGCGCTTTTTCTTCAGGCATAAATTGGAGGAAAACTTGACATTTTTGGAATCCTTAGGCCAAGGAAATCACTCTCAAAACGTTTCGGCTCATTTGGAGCAAAACTGGTCCTCGAAAAGTACCAAAAACACCCAAAAAACCACCTTTCTGCCCTATTTTTAGAGCTGGTGTTGTGCCCTGAGCAATCTTTGGAGAATGAGTTTTTGGGTTGGTAAATGGACACCAAATGGAAAACCAAAAGCAGTTATGGAAATTAGACTTGAAAATATTTCCAATGAGTTATCATGAAGCTCATTTGGACACCTAGAAGGCCTCCAAACCTTTCTCACAAAACAGACAATTTTCTGGTGCATGCACTGCACCCTTGGCCTTGGCGCTACGCCCTTGCCTGCAAAGTCAACAAAAGACACAAATTTATGGAAAAAGATATTTTGAAGGACTTTTGAGGCAAATCACTCCTAGTTAGCTCGGAATTTATGTTAGGAGATATTTTGCATTTATTAGTTTAGGATATTTGTGCCTTGGGCCTTGCATGGTCTCATAGGAAAAATTTGGCATTTATGAGTAGTTAATGACATTTTGAAAACCATAATTAGGGTTTTGATTCTCCTTGCTTGTTAAAAACACCATTGAGGCCTCATTGTTCATGTTGGTTGATTGTGGAGAAAAATCTCATAGACTTTGAGTTGTGAGGAGTTTTTAAATTTGGAGCATTGTGAAGATTTTGAACTGAATATCAATGAGACAAGCATTTTGCAAGATTCATGAACATGGCTAATGGTGATGTCTTTCTCATTTTGTACTTGTCATCTTCTGTTTAACATATTGTTTCATCTTTCTCTTGCAATATAATATAAATTTTAGCTTAAGATATGCTATCAAAAGCACCTTAAGTTTGTCTACTTCTCTTGCTCTCATGTTTTCCTCTGCTAGGTCAGTTTAGAAAATTCTTAGTTGCTCTCGAATCCCACTGAGCTTGTTTATCTCAAGAATGATTTAATGGAGTCAGTTCCAAAGTAGTTTATGGTTAGCCCTGCCCTTTGGAATCACTTAAACATTGTTTTTGAGGTCTTTTATTCATAGTATTGCTAATTAGGGTTTAACTGCAGAGGTCTATGGTTTGTCCTGCTCTTTTGTTTCATCTTAAATGGTTGCTTTGAAGGTCTTTGTAGTATGATTAAGGAATTTAGGAGTTCCCTTTCTTTGATCATTGCTATATGTTTATCTTAGATGTTTTTCTTTGCTTGAGGGTGAAATCACTAGAGACTTTACAAATTTATTGTTCTCTAGGGTTTGCTTGATTGTTGCTTTGATGTTTACTTACTAGGGTTTGGTCAAAGAAGTATGGTATGCCCTGTCTTTGGTTTTTCTTTATGCTTAGTGATCTTAAAGGCCCTTCTTGTTGTAGTATTTGTCAAAAGATTCTTAACTGCCCTTTCCACCTACTTTATTCACAATTTAATGTTCACTTCACTTACATAAAGCCTTGAAGATCCATTTGGCTTTGTTATACTTGCCCTCCGAAGCACCCTTGACCTATTGTTGTACTTTCTAGACCTTTTCCAGACTCCATATCCCAATGGTCTAAACTTCTCCTTCTCCATCTATTTTGCTTGGAAACCAACCCAACCAAACAAACAAACAAACAAACCATGATCCCTATAAGTAGCCTAAAATCATACAAAGATTACATATTTCACACAAGTATAGAGAGAGCCCTCTCTGAGTTCAAGAAGGCTAAGTCCTAGGACTCCAAAGATTGGTTTGATGTTACCCCTATATATTTGGTCTTTCCAATCTAACAAATTACGAGACCTAACGAGTTATAAGATTTATTTTCATTAGTTAAGTGTTCATATATATATATATATATATTAACATACTATAGAATATAGTTAGTTTTAATTAGATTTACTTATTGTATGTACAATTAAATTTAACCATCAATATTGAGTAATCAAATTCATTTTCTATTTTAATTTTTTCAATTTTTACAAGTTTGTGTCATCATTTTTAAGCTAAATTTATATTTGTGCTGTAATAATTTAAGGTGTGTTTTCGTGGGAGAAACGTGTCGATTTAATTGGCGTCGACGAGTGGAACTTCAACTCTAATAATTTTAGATGCTGAAAGAGACAGTTTTCGTGGGAGAAACGTTTCGATTTATTTTGCGTTGACCAGTGGTTTCTACTTTTTTTTGGGGCTGTTTTCTAAACTTGTATAGTTTATTTTATAGCCGCACGTTTCTGAATTGTTAATGTTGGTCGTGTTTGATAAGTCGGATTTGGATGTGATTAAGTCGGTGAGTTGTGGTTTGAGATTCCATTCCGGATAACGATTTTACAGTCATTCAACGAAAACGGATACACATAGAAGGGTTCATCTCTGAAATTAAAGAGTCTCATATGTCAGAGGTTTAAAACTTTAATATATTCATAATTTGTACTTCCAACTGCACGGAAATTGGTGTTATCTTATTACAAACAACAATCGAATTCAAATTCAGTTTTGCGATATCAGGAGACGTAATAATTAATGCAGCCATGTTCAACATCACGTAGTTCTCGTTAAAAAAAAGGAAGTGACGGCGGCCGATAATGTGAGAAAGCTCGTGTCAATAGCAGAGCTCTGGCCGACAGAAGTTACCTTATTTTAGGCGAGAGTGGGGTCGGAAGTTCATTTAGTCCTGTTTTCTCAATTGCGTATGTTCACAGGTGTTGTTGGATATTGTCCACATGACTACGCCCATAATAAAGAAAATAATATACAGCTCGCCAATATTCTCAACCTTGGGCCAACCTGCATATTTGTAGGCAAGAGGACTTTTCTTCGGAAAAAGGTGATTGTGGAGAGATTTATAACTTAATACTCTTCAGGGATTTCAACTCGGGGTACGATATCTTTGTGTAGTATAATTAGGACAAATATTTAAGATGTCAAATTAGTTTGGTTATTTTATCAAACTTCTAACCTTTTTACCCTAACAATCATTTCAGTTTTAATAAAAATGATCGTGATTTTAAATATTCTAGCAGTGAAATCGCTCCTAATTAATGTGGAGATATTGATTATAATTTGGTTTGATCTATTTAAAATAAAATTATGAATATATGTTAGAAAAAGCTAGATAATAGTTGTTAAATTTGATATAGAGTAATGCAAATATTTTATTGGAATAAGCGATGACACTGGTTAAGAGATTGTTGTTGTTTTTTTTTATAACTGAAATTAACTGACATTTGGAGGAGCTGAGGTGAACTGAAGTATATTAGTGGTTAGTAAAATTTATACTAGCAATTGCATCATATGTTGCAAAGGAAACACTATAAAGCAGTAACAAAGGAAATAGTAGTATAGAGTAAGTTGAGTTTTAAGGTGGTGAAGGAGTTGGAGTTTAAGAATATGCATCATTTTGGGAAGGCTTTGGTAGCTAGATGCATATGGAGGCTCATATCAAATAAGGATCTATGAAGCTAAGTTATCCTCTAAAATTACAATGAACCTAATTCATTAGAAGACCTTCCAAAAAGACTCATAATATAATTCGTTGATATGTTGGAAGAGCATTGTCCAAGCCTTGATGAAGAAGTTGAGTTTTAAGGTGGTGAACGAGTTGGAGCTTAAGAATATGCATCATTTTCGGAAGGCTTTGGTAGCTAGATGCATATGAAGGATCATATCAAATAAGGGCCTATGAAGCTAAGTTATCCTCTAAAAATACATTGAACCTAATTCATTAGAAGACCTTCCAAGAATACTCATAATATAATTTGTTGATATGTTGGAAGGCCATTGTCCGAGCCTTCCATCTTGTGCGGAATTGCCTACTGTGGGAACTTGTTAATGGAGAAAGAGTAAAGGTAGGAGCTAATCCTTTCTGGGGTTGGAAATGGAGAAGATCATAAAGTCCTTGAAAACAACTATAACTTAGATTATACAACCTCCCTAGAATCCTAATGTAACACATATATATACTCTTTCAAAATTTAAACATATTAAATTATAAAACTATACCAAAAAAAAAACAAAGAAGCTGATAGTCCCATAAACTATTTTTTGTTTCGTAAACAATAAAATATCATTCATTTATACTATTACAACCATTTTACCGAACCATTTAAAATGAATTGATTACCTAACCATTTCAAGTAAACTGAACTCATAAATACCCTTTCTATGAGAAAATTTTACATACATTTCTATAATAGACTTTTAAATATAAAGAATCTACACTACCAAAAAAACCAACAAATAAAATGCCAATGTAAACATTTAAAACATGTGGACCCACTTTCTTAATTTCAAACCTAACATGTAGCAATCGTTTACACGTGGAAATTTAGCATTTATCTGATCACTGTTCACCGCAAATAACAGACCGTCAAGTCCACACAAATCACAACCAAACTTGGCACAAAGTCAAACACGCTTATCAGGGCAAGAATCTCCGTGCTTAGATTATTATTCAAATGGGAGAGCGAGGTCACAGATTCAATTAGCGACAGACGGGATCGGTATCTATGTGAAACGTGTTTTTTTTTTCCTTGTAGATCGTGGGGTCCCCCGAGAATTGAGTAGATTTTTTACTCTGCCTCGCCTGCATCAATATCAATAAATAGCATGGACTCTATATAAAATACATATATACATTCAATCAATGATAGAAAACAACATGCAAATTTCATACCTTGAAATTGGCCAAAGCATTTGGCATTGTCCTCCCTGAGGATAAATAGTTCCCCATATTGAATTATAAAGTTCATAAATCATGCAAATTTCATACCTTGAAATTGACCAAGGAAATAGTTGTTGTCCTCACCGATGGAAAATAGTAATATAACAGAAAAAAATCTTATATTATTTTACTATCAAAGAACATATTAGCCTACCACAGGGCAATAGATGCAAGAGAGAAATTCTACAAGGAATTTAGTGTATGAATATGCAACAGAGTAATTATAATGAATTTAGTGTACAAATGTTTTGTGTCATTGCAATCTTTGCATATTTCCATGTAAGATGGCATATTATTTCTGTTGAAAATGCCTCATATAGGCATATAGATCATGCACAATTATTAATTTACATCCATAAGCTGCATAAATTACAAATATATTGCACTCTCAATTGGTACATATAGCAGCTAAAAGCATTTGTGATCTTATACATATGGAAGAATATGCACACTGAGATAAACTCCAGAGTAGATGGGAACATATGATCAAGGTACACTGTAAACCACTAAAATATCCAGTAATTCATCACAACTTCAGTCACGGTTGCATTGGCTCTCTGTGAGAGGGCAGGTATCAGGCATATTAAGAAATCTTATGGTGAAGACTTCATGGTATTGTTGAAGTTTATGGCACTCAACAATTTAACAACAAAGGCTTCAATAAGTGGTATTGCTGAAATCTCTGTTTCGCATAATCGATATAATCGAAGCCTATATTGTTTACATGATCCTGCATATAAACATAGCAGTAGTAAGAAGATTGTATTTCATGTGATGATGAAAAAGGTGAAGAAGAATAAAAAATGTGATTACTCAGATTTAGAGAGAATGATTTGTTTATTACTCAGATTTAGAGAGAAAATACAACCACATTGTGGGATTTGTTTATTACTCAAATTTAGAGAGAAAAGACATGATCGCATGAGAAAATATTTAGAGAGAAAAGACATGATCGCATTTATGTGGTTTAATTATGTGAATTTCAATTAATTATGTGAATTAAAAAAACTTATGTAAATGATTAATTAATTATGATTCTACTCACGAAGGTCTTTGAATTTGCCTTTATTATTTGATGGTTATAATTCTTCAACAACCCTAATAGGCCTGTCTTTGCCTTTATTATTTGATGGCTATAATTCTTCAGCAACTCCGAACCCTAATATCCTATGAAGATGGATCCTATGAAAATAGAGATTTGGAGATTTCAGAGTCAGAGTCAGCTCCCACCCATATCTTAATATTAGATCTCCTTACTGAACTCTCCCACCCATATCTTAATATTAGATCTCCTTACTGTTAAGTCTGCTCCCACCCACACCCACACCCACACCCACACTCATATCTTAATATTAGATCTCCTTACTGTTAATTCTGAACATATTGTCTCCTCCCATATCTTAATATTTATGAAAATGGATATTTGGAGATTTCAGAGTCAGAGTCAGCTCCCACCCATATCTTAATATTAGATCTCCTTACTGTTAAGTATGGACATAAGTCTAGACATATTGTTAATGTGTTAAGTCTAGACATATTGTTAATGTTATATTTTAATTTTATATTATATTTTCAAGATAAGCAAAAATTTAATTAGTTTAGTCCTATAAGATAAATATAAAACACTTCAAATCTGAAAGTTGTAAGTGCAATATACAACTAAAAACCCGTTTTAAAAGTTATAAGCGAAATGTACAAATAATAACAAATCTTATAAATTTAATTACCACATTTCATTAAAATATTAATTAAAAACATATTTTAAATAAATATATATATTTTGTATTAAACCTTACACATATCCATAATATTTCTAAAAAAAACTCTATAGCCTCTCAACAATACACCTTAAACCTTACACATTTCCATAATATTTCTAATAAAAAACTCTATAACCTCTCAACAATACACCCAAGACGTCTCTCAACATGGTTAAATAATACAAAGCTTCTGCAATTTAAAGTTAAACAATACAAAGCTTCTACCATTTAATATTTTCTTATTGCAGGTTTAAGTTTGTCACTCTTTCACATCACGTATGCTATCATTGTTTCTAATTCTGCCAGCACTGCTGGAATTTCCCCTAATCGTTACTTCATAGTTCTCACTTCTATACACACATTCCATTCCTATTACTTCACAGCATGACAATTTTCCAAAATCACATATAAATTCAATTTGATCTCCATTAATAAACATTTGATTTCATAACCATTACTCTTAGTTGCATCCATAGATATGCCCTTGATAAAATATTAATAGTAATGTTTATATTTTAATATTAATAATAATCTTTTATATTATTGTGATAATATTTGGCCAATAAATCTAAAAATATTTAATGTAAACTACATCGATGA
The DNA here is from genome assembly GCA_034641835.2 of Pinus albicaulis. Classification (NCBI taxonomy): domain Eukaryota; kingdom Viridiplantae; phylum Streptophyta; class Pinopsida; order Pinales; family Pinaceae; genus Pinus; species Pinus albicaulis. Next base: position 1,311,891,108 of record CM076584.1, on the reverse strand, counting down.
CTACTGCGCACTGAAACATTTTGTCTCGGTAGTGAGATCCACGAGTATGTGAGGAACGCGAGTATTTAATAACAAACAAAATGTTAATCTCTATTGATTAATTGATTCATCGTAATACGATGAATGAATATTCTCTCAAATGGCATTTGAGATCCACGAGTACGTGACAAACGTGACTATTAAATAACAAACAAAAGGTTAATATCTATTTATTAATTAAAGAATCATAATACGATGAATTTATATATTCCCTCAAGTGGCATTCTTGCGACTGAATAAAACAATCTCACGAGTAAAGTAGTGTTTTTCATTATGAGAAGGGATCATTTTGAAATTTGAATCAATAGCTTGGTATAGATTATTTCTACATAAATCAATTTTTTCTAATTCTGCCAGTAGAGCTGGAATTTTCCTTAATCGTTACTTCACAGTTCTCACTTCTATACGCACATTCCGTTCCTATTACTTTACAACATAACAATTTGCCAAAATCACATATAAATTCAATTTGATCTCCATTAATACACATTTGATTCCATAACCATTACTCTTAGTTGCATCCATAGATATGCCCTTGATAGCCTCCAAACTTGGGAATAGAATTAGTAAAAAGACATTCAGATTCACAAACATAGAATCTACAGCATCTGACCAGATCATTTACATTTTTATTCTGTGAATCCTCAAACCCTCATTTCACAAAAAAGGGGAAATAAAGAGGCAGAAATGAAACACTCATTTAACAAAAAAGGGGAATAAAGAGGCATAAATGAAGATGAAACAAACCATTATTGATGCGGAGTCTGCACAGGCTTGAACTCTTGTAGCTACCTAAATTTCTCCCATGACTTCACCCATATTTTCACCGCATAGAGTTCAGTTTTGCCACCGTCCATTGTTTCTACTCTGAGGTAGTACAACACGCCCGAGACGACCAGCTCCTGGGCTTTTACTACCTTGGAAAATGAAATACTGACATTTTGCCAAAAGCCAATAAAACCCTAACTGTCAATTGCATTACAATAAAGAGAGAATATTAACCATAAATTGTATATATATTTACACAGAGAGACCTGTTGCCTGTTGTACTCCTCGACAGAAAAGCGTCCGAGGTCTTGAATCTCTTTCTTGTGTTCGAACCTCGGAATGCCGCGGATCCCCCCAATGCGAGTAGAAGCATCAGAACTTCTGCACAGACATGCCAGAAATAGTATCGACACCGCTATTGTTGTGCTGCTCATGTAGTATTTCCTCGCCATTGTTATCGATTTGCTAGTATTGGAAAGTGCTCTTTAAGTGAAAATCCCGACCTCCAGCAGCAGCAGCATGGCTTAATCTGTCCAATCCCTCTGAATCATATGCCTCCGGTGGTGAGGAACCTCTTGCTAAGCGTCCAAGATTCTCCGGGTGCTATGCTCTCGAAGAAATTCTTAAGAAACTACCACGAGGCGCTGCTCTCGACCTGCAGACCATACGTAGCAACGAGAGCTCGCCGAGGAATTTTTCACCGATTGCAGACAGATCAACTTATTTTGATGTTCATTTCCTGTAACTGATTAAAAATTATAACTGTTTTTAATCGTTCGGTCGATATGATTTGAATCGTCTAACATTACATTCAAGGGTTCAAAATGGGACACGTAGAAATCTAGGAAAGTTATTTTCAAATAAGTACGCTTTACAGCGTAATTATTTTTTTATAATAAATTAATTTTTATTATTATTATTTTCATTAAGTTTTGATAGTGATGTATAAGCAATTATAGAATTAAGAGTACTATTTTCTTCTTCTTCTTTTTCTAGACCTTATTCCATCTTTTATGTTGGGTTTATTGGAACCATTGTCAAATCTCTCTTGGTTATTTTTGGTGGAGTTGTTTGTCTAAATCTAAACTTTTTGAAACATGGAATTACTTTGTGTCTACTGTCTCATCCTCTTTATATGTCACTTTTATTTGTTGTTTTGGTTCATGGATAACTTTTGATTCTGCAATATTTTGCTTGTGGGTTGCGTTACTATTCTAGACCCTAGCATGCTCTTCTTATTGGTTTGGAGTGTACTATGTGATTCCTTGTTCTTCTTTCTCAGTAAGGTAGCTTAAAAATACTATTTTGATGAGAATATTAAAGGAATTTCCAAATGGAAACAAAAAAGTTACTATTTATAATGGAAATAAAAAAACACTATTTTCATGATAATATTTAAGGAATTTGAAAATTGAAATAAAAAGTTAATTTTTATAATGGAAATAAAATTGAAATCCCTAAAAAAGGAGCAACATGTATGAAAGAGAGGTAGAAATTATAAAATTTAATAATTATGTAAAAACTATAAGAATAAAATGATATACACACAAAATCATAAAATACAATTATTACAAGAGTGAAAGTAAAAAATGACCTAAAATAAAATATATGAAGATAAAATAAAAGAAAAAATAATGGTATTATAGTAGTTTTAAAAAAATAAAAGGAAATAATATGAAAATATGCCGAGAGAGAAGTGAAGAAGGTGAAGAGGAGAATATAGATTTAAGTAATTTAAAATAAAAAGTAGGAAAAAAAAATAATGAAATGAAGGTCTGAACCTATAAGAATAGTGTTTAGGATAGTAAAATATATGAATATAGAAAAATGGTACACTAAATTTAAACTTTAGAGTAAGAGGGTGAGTTTAAAAAGAGATAAGTTGAAATAAAAATTAATAACTTTAGACTCTTAGTTTTTAGTTTTGTGTAAGAGTGAATTACACAAGCTAAAATATAAGAAATAGTGTCTAGAAAACAAAGCTTACATGTTATTGTTATTGAATATATAACATTATTGTTAATGGAAATGGAGATAATGAGATATTAAAGTAATTGTTGAAGTAAATGAGAATAATTTTCTTTGAATCTAGATAGAGAGTAAAAATCATGTGATGGAGTATGACTCCTTATGTGAATTAGACTTAGAAAATGCCACTATCATCTAAACATAATCCAGCAATAAGATTCAGATGGTTGCACAAATTATAAACACTACAGTAACTACATACTACATAGAGGGAGCAAAAATAAGAGATAAAAATAATTAATACTAGTTAGTACTAATATATTAACATTTACAAATATAATTGCTCTGTTCGATAATATATTAGACTTGATTTCAATATACATGTATGCTTTCCGTTTATATTTTTAATGATTTCAAATCGATACATTTAAAAATAGATATGTACATTGAAATGAATGTATTACAATTTTGAACAAAAATAAAAAAATGATAAAGAAATGTATATATATATATATATATATTGATTTTAGTGGATATTTTTTTGTTATTGTATAGAAGCTTTCTACATCTTAATAATGAAGGATATATTAAGAAAAAAATAGTTTTAATTCACATATATATATATATATATATTTCACTATTACATCTAAATATATATAATTTTATCTAAAATATTTAGGGGTTTTATGCAATTTATTTCTGCAGCAGAGCCAACCCTGCAGAGCCAAACCCAGGTGTAACAGCTGGCTTAAATGCTAACTGATGATTAAGTTTATTGTTAATACTTTAAGACATTTACTGTTATGATTTTGGAAATCAATATATTATGAAAAGAGATTAAATTTGATTAAATGAAATTAGCTATGGAATTGGTTCCATAAGTGAAAGAATGATGGTAAAAATAATTCAGAATCAGATCAAATAGTTACCCCAACCTCTGAGGATAAAGGCTTATTGTAGTGAGGAAGAGGGGTTCTGTTCGGTAACTAAGGAAGGAAATTTGGGAGAAGAATTCCTGAACTGGTGTTAACCAGTGGAATACTCCAACTTTTTAATATTGCTGGAATCGAGGACTGGCTCAGATTGTCTCGAAGTCTATTCCTGAATTTTTGTTAACTCTCAAAGCTTAGACTTGGAGCAAGGGGGAAATTGAGGACGCGATTGTCTCACTCGTGGTAGGGAGGAACAACATCAGTCCGAATATCGAAAGACAGATAAGTATTTTACCTTTTTCTTACTTAAAATGATGTACACACAAAGAAAAATTATCTGTAGGAGCAATGAGGTATAATATGTGGATAATGAAGTATAAATCTGTGTATGTTTTATTTTCTGGTTTATGGAAAAGATAAAACAGTTAAAATCAAGTACTATTGGAAGTTGTAACTTTGAGAACTATTACCACATAATCCTTGAAGGAAGGCTTTGTGTTGGTTTCTCTCTGCTTCCAATGATAATACACAGACAGAAATGGTCCGATCATAGTTTTTTTCTTTTTTATTCAGATAAAGAAAGAAAGAACACTAGAACTTTAACAGTAAAGAAAGAACTTGCTGTGAGTAAATGTAAAGACAGAATTTCACCATAGATATAAACTGAAGTGTACTAGTTCAATATTAAAGAAAAGAATGTAGATGTTAGTTCGGTTGAAAGAACTGTAAAATTATTATCTTGTCAACAAAAAATTCCAATAACAAATATACAAGTAATATTTCTTATAGAACTGTACATTATAAGGCATATTGAACAATTTCAAGAAGCTGAAATAAGAAAACGCTATGGAAAAAACGAAATGAGTGCAGTAGTTGTACTCTAGGAAAGCGAGAACAGGAAAAAAACTGGTAAAAAATCTTATTATCATTTTTTTACACTTATATTCATAACATTATACTATTCAGAAAATTCTGTGGAAAAAAGATTTAACATTCAATTAGGAGACCAACTTCTTGTTAGTGCAAGTAAGATATTCCTGAACATAATACCGAAGTTATTACTACCATAGGTTGAAATAAACGATACAGTAATCACAGGGTAGTAAATAATCAATTTTATAGTTTATCATTAAAGAAAAGAACAATACAACATTTTTAAACTGAAGGATTACTCATTCACAAACTGTGTATTTAATATTACTATGATAAAAAAAGAGTCTCTGTCTTAATTCAAATACAATAGGTGCGTCAAAAAATTCTTTCAGTTTAAACTTTGGGCAAAAATTATACACAAAAGAGTTTAATAATGTAAGACAGCATGCATCCTCAACATGGCAGGTTTTCTAGATTTTCAATTAACAGGAATTCGAGAACTCTTTAGAATAAAACCAGAAGACTCAAGCCGAGAGTTGAATTTTGACCTCCAACCACACAAAGGGGGTACCTGTGGAACGAGAAGAAAAGCATTAAGTTGAGGTTGAAAAACCCAATTTCTCCCAGAACCTTCATCTATTATAGGAATCCTTTTAATAACGTGTTACCTGCAAGGAGGGATAGACCAAGATTAACCATCATTGGCAAATGTAAAAAAGAACAAATGATAGAAAGATTATCAGTGAACATATACCAATAAATATACAAGCAAAAGGGAACTGCTATAATTACCTGTGAGGGTGCGCTGAGTTCTTAGTACCGCAACTTGCACATTTACCGTGTTGAGTAATAATTAATAAAAACATACGAAAATAGAACAAGCCTGAGTAACTATGCACAGAATGCTACCAATAATGAAGGTTTTACCTTATATTATGTTGTAGCTATGTGGAGCCAAGGAAACTTGCTCAAATGAAAGAGCCAAGAGAGTTTCACCATGAGGGTAGTTAGCAAAAACAATTCAAAGTAAATAAAACATAAACAAAAAAATACCAAAAAGAAACTATTTTCTACCTAATGAAACTTTCGTGGAACCAAAACTGTTGAAATATCAAAGAAATCATGTTGCATACCGAAGAAAAATACAGAGGAAATATACTCCTTTAGGAAGCAAAGTCGGGTGGAGTTTTGGCTGATGAAAAAATGGCCCTAATTGAGCTGTATTGCTTAGATGGTAACCCTGTAAGTGTTGGTTGTAGGGACAAAGAACCATCCGTAGAGCGCTGAGGCAGGTTGGCCAGAGAACAATGAAGAAACGGTTAGCGGGGGTAAGTCATTACCCCAAAACCCTGAATGTATGACCACCATTGGATGCTGGAGATTGAGATCTATGGTGAATACATTTACCATTTGTCCGCCATAATTACAAGGCAGTCGAAGATTGATAATTCCATGTATTAAGTAATAATTACACCTTACAACAAATGGATTATCGTGCAGAATGATTTGAAACGAAAGGCCATAAGTTATATTTTCCATAAAAGCTAATACCATAATTCTTAAATGCGATATGATGGTGGTTGTTAAAGCCTCGAGAAAAGAAGAGTCCAGTTGGACCTTAGACTAAGGGTTCACATTGTTTGAAAATATCCAACGAGAATTTAGAAAATACATTAGTCGTATTATAAAGTAATTTCAATAGTTTATGAAAACTATCTAACCAGTAAGGAATAATAGGCTATTGTAAAACACACACACACACACACATGCATATGATTTAAGGTGATAGGTAAGTAAACATTGTGTGGTAAATAATTTTTTTTCAGTGATATAGTCATGTAGGTTGCAAGTGGTATCAGAGCAGCGTTAGCACGCTGGAACCTTATGGGTCAACTAACATTTGAAGTTGTGTGTGATCATGCACAAAGAGAGAAAGGAAGAATAACAGGAGACAATATGAGGAGGGGGAAAATGCAACAGCCACCTCAGAACATCGGGGAACCACAAACCCGACCAGAAATGAATCCGGAGATGTGGGTGCAGCTGAGTGTGGACCAGCACTAGCAAACGAGTAGACTGTTGGAGGAGCAGCATCACCAAACCAGAATTCTACTAACTACGATACATAAGTTACAAGAGGAAATGGAGTGGGTGTGAAATGATAATGCGCAATTGACGCAAGAATAAGAGAGGAACTTCAAAAGTCTCACAGACAAACAGAATTAAGGAATAAAACAACCCAGTAATGATAGAGATTTGCTGTAAGAAGGAAATGAGCAGCAAGCAAGAGACCATGCCACTGACAGAATGGAGAGAAGTTAGTCTAATCGGAGTAACATAAATAAAAACTGCAACGAAGCTGAGTCAGATAATGTATCATATCATAAAGAAGTTAAGAGACAGAAAGTGGAACTACAAGGTGAATTTCGAAAAATAATGCGTCCTACATTTGATGGAGTAGAGGAGGAAGTGGCTGAGCCATGGCTGATAAACATGAATAAGTATTTTCAAGTGTATGAATACAAAAGTAATCTTAAATCCAGATTCACTATTTATCAGTTAAGGGAGAAAGCCACATTATGGTGGGAGGAGGTGAAAAACATCCATAGTATAGAAGACCAAGATGTGACTTGGGATTCGTTTCAACGATATTTTAAAGATAAATACTTAACTGAACTCTTTTATGATGAAAAATATAAAGAGTTCCATGACTTAAATCTGGGACAAATGACGATGGACGAGTACATCACTAAGTTCACTTCCTTACTTCGTTATGTTCCTTATCTAAAGGATGAGAAGGTGAAAGTACATTGGTTCTTGAGTAGCTTGTCGACTTATATGAAGGAATGAATTAATTTTATGAATCCAAAAATCATGAATGATGCAATCCGAAAGGCAATAATGTGTTACCAACAAGCTAAAGCCAAAGGTGATAAGGTAAAATATGGCATGCAAAGAAAGAGAATAAGAGCAGTTCTGGTTTCAAGAAAAACAGAACTAGTAATTTAAAGAGTCCTGCCAGGAATTCAGTTAGCAAAAATTTTGGTAGGAATCATCAAAGAATAAGATGGCCTATAGAATATAAACCCACAGAAGCTTCCAACAAACCAGAACAAGCACAAAATCATAAAAAACCCCTACAGTGCTGGGGGTGTGGAGAAGCACACTATTACAGAAACTGTCCATAGCGAGGAAGAAGCGAATCGGTTACTAATTTACAAGAAGCTTCAACAGTGGGAGAAGTAGCCAGAAATATATACCCATAATTAATAGAACCATGGAAGATCGACAGGAAAATTATCAACCCACAATTATAGAATTAGAAGATAAATTACTATCTCAGCCTGTTTCTATTTTGGTAGACCCAGGTGCAAATTTAAGCTATGTAAGTCCCAAAGTAGTAGAAAATTGTAAATTGCATAGTCAAAAATTCAGAAATCCATGGCTAGTACAGTTAGCCACAGGAGCAAAGAGGAAAGTTAGTGCCAAAATACCGAACTGTGCACTAGAAATTAGTGAACATCAACTAACTGTGGATCTGAATATATTACCTTTGGGTTCTTATGATGTGCTACTTGGTATGGACTGGTTGGAAAAGAACTGGATGTTAGTAGACTGGAAAGAAAAGATCATCTAATATAGAATGCAAGATGGAACCCACAAAGAAAGTAAAGGTATAAATAAACTTGTACAGCTGCATCCAATTACAACATCTCAAATGGGTAAGTGCGTGAGGAAAGGATGCCAGTTATATTCCATCCAAGTGGGCTTTACCAATTCTAAAGAAAAGGCTCCAATTATGGAAAATATTCCAATAGTGCAAGAGTTTATGGATGTATTTCTAGAGGAAATACCAAGCTTGCCACCCAGAAGAGACATTGATTTTACCATAGAGTTGATACCTGGAGCATCACCCATTTCAAGGACACCATATCGAATGAGTGTACCTGAGTTAACCGAATTGAAGATGCAGTTACAATAATTATTGGATAAAGGGTACATCCGACCAAATGTATCCCCTTGGGGGACACCTGTGTTGTTTGTGAAGAAGAAAGACAAAACCATGCGGATGTGCATGGATTACCGCCAGCTTAAAAAATTGAAGGTTAAAAAAATATATCCTTTACCGTGAATTAATGATCTGTTTGATCAAGTGAAGGCAACAATGGTATTTTCAAAGATAGATCTAATATCAGGATACCATCAGATCTGGATAAAATACTAGGACATACATAAAAACGCTTTTCGTATAAGGTACAAACATTACAAGTTTGCAGTGCTACCTTTTGGACTGAGGAATGCACCAGCAACATTTATGAGGCTGATGCATGGTATATTTCACACCTTTCTGGATAATTTTGTATTAATATTTATTGACGATATTTTATTTTATTCCAAGAATGTGGAAGAACATAAGGAGCACTTACGGAGAGTGTTGGAAATTCTAAGGAAGCATCAGCTGTATGCTAAGTTCACCAAGTGTGATTACTTCAAGGAAGATATACAATGCCTTGGTCATGTAATTTTAGCTGAGGGCATTGTAGTTGACCCAAAGAAAATTAAAACAATTGTCAAATGGAAAGTACCCCAAAACATGGCAGACATCCAATATTTTATGGGGATGGTTGGTTATTATCGACGGTTTATTGAAGGTTTTTCAAAAATTTATTTTCCAATTACTTCCTTACAAAGAAAAGGAAAAATATTTAAATGGAAAAAGGAATGTCAGGAAAATTTTGAAAGACTGAAGAAGTTGTTGACTATAGCTCTGGTATTAAGGGTAGCTGATCCTAATAAAGAGTTTTAAGTCTGCATAGATGCATGTAAAGAAGGAGTTGGGGTGATTATGCCACAAGAGGGTAAATTAGTTGCCTACGAATCACGAAAATTAAAGGATCATGAGTAGCGGTACTCAGCTTATGATTTGGAGTTGACAGCAGTAGCGCATGAACTCTCTGTATGGAGGCACTGCCTGCTTGGAAAAATATTTGTACTCAAAACTAATCATAGCAGCTTAACCAACTATTTTAAGCAAGCTGACCTTAATTCTCACCAGGCAAGGTGGAATGCCTTCTTGAGCGAATTTACATTGACATGCAGCATGTGAAGGGTAAGGAGAATAGAGTAGCTGATGCGCTAAGTAGAAAATCAGGGAAAATTTTAAGAACCCCCCTAAATTTATATATATAATAAATGGGCAAATCCCCATGATACATAGGAAAAATGGAAGGTGATTTTATTAATAATATAAAATGTATATATAATTTTTTGGTGAATCTCTCACGATATTATATTATCTTGTAAAATTATGGCAAATCACTACTACAAAATGGTGAATCATTGTCTAGTGGAGTTTGGGGTGTTAGTTCCAATGAAGATATGGTAGTTGAACCAGGAGTAGAAGGAAGAGAACCACCGAGACCAAGCATGGCACATGGTGACTCGTGAGGGAAGTAGTTCTCATGCAATTTGGAAAATGCGTTCTTCTAGTTTTGTTAAGCGTAGTGTTGTTGCTCATGCTACTACTAGCACTGATATTGAGGTTGGAGATGAGTTTCAACAAATTGGGATCTTTGCAGATCATTTTGTTTCAACAATCCTCTAACACAAAGGCCCATGCCTCTGCCGATTTCTTCAATGAGCAGAACAAGTCGAACAAAAATTAAAACGCCAATAAATAATGGGAAAATTTAATACCACAATCCCAACACACCCCCAAACCAACAGTTGTGCCTCACTTTCTGCTACACACATCCAAACCGACTCAACTCATGGTAGAATTTTCTCATGGGAATGGATCACGGAATTCGAGGGGGCGGTATCATAAATTCACGAAGCTCAACTCATCCCTCCATAGTCTAATGCAAAAATGGAGATCGGCTCTCCTCCATGCATATAATCACCAACAGGCACCAACAGTTACACAACTATTACACAATCTAGACCTCTCACAACAGTGGCCTCTCACAAGTTTGACCGGTGACGGTGCTTGAAAAAAAAAATTAAAAATAAAAGTTTGACCAGGAAAAATAATATTCATTTTTTATCTTGTAATTAAAGAATTCAACATCCCAATATATAAATATACCATCAAACTAACATTATGCACTCCACTCATAAAACAGTTCAGGATAAGAGAAAGTGTAACTTCTCATTCCATTCATAACACAACTCATGATAAGAGAAAGTGCAACTTCCCATAATGGTAAAACAAAAGGAGGAAATTTAATAATGATAAAATAATTCCAAAGTGTGGGGTATCCCACTTTTTATTCACACACCAAACAACCCATCAACAACTTACTTGCAGTCTTGCACTTGTCCTTGCCAGAAATCAGGAAATTGATTTTACATCAGAAATTAACGAAAAAAACTGCATATGGTAGAGAGCCTTAGTCATCGGCTAAAATTTTAATGTTGGTTGTTATGGAAATATAATTATTTCCAACTATCCAAACCTTGAAGTGAAAATTACATTACAGTATGTACAAAAATGGATATAGTTTGAACATGTAAACTCCCCAATTTTTCTTGTGCCCCTCATTCATGGCTATTGTTAAGCTGTAACATGGGAAAGTGCCTCCTTACCTTACAGTTTGTTGCTTAGGGTTGCATAGTTTCCATATCCAATCATCAATCCAGTCAACTTCTTATTATTCAGACGCTGTTGGTAGACCATTGTTTTTTCAAATATGTTACCAAATTATGAAAAAAATAAAATAAATAATGAATTCATGATTATCTTTGGAGAGTATCTATGTATGATTAATTTCATTGTGACATAATAGCTAAAGAAAAAATATCATTAGGGAAGCAACCCAATTTAAATCTTGAAGATACATAATCTTCAGTGATTTCAATAACTGAACAATAATTAATTGCTCTGTACCTGTTAGGGAATGGTATCAAGTGTGGCAAACGAGTATCGATGTATGATTAATTTCATTGTGACATAATAGATAAAGATAAAATATCAATAGGTAAGCAACCCAATTTAAATCTTGAAGATACAGAATCTTCAGTGATTTTAATAACTGAACAATAACTAATTGCTCTGTACCTATCAGGGAACGGTATCAGGTGTCGCAAACTCTGTGCTAAATTGACAGCATCTTCTGCATTACTGACTATTTGATTGAAATGGATATATCTCCCATAGGCAGATGGATCTTGATAAGCACATATATGAGCATCCGCTAGAAACTTTATGTCCACACTAGCTAAAGTGCCCTTCTCATACATTTGTGCAACCGCTACCATCATAAAGACTAGCAACTGTAAATAAAATAGCTAATAATTTGCACTTCCATAGATTAGATCCTCTCTAAGCGATTAATATACCAATAGATTAGATCCTCTCCAAGGGATTACTATACCATATTTTTATGTTCTAGAACAGAGTCTATTTGGTATGCAGATCTCTCACCCTCACCTTTAAGATATGCAATGGTAGATCCTGAGATTTTGTATGTGATACCAAGTCCCACAATCAGAGATGCATTGATTGTCACCATATTCAACCCTCTGTCCATGGCCAACGCCCATGCAGCCCTCTCTGACAGTGTCTTGGCTAATGCGTACCATAACTGTGAACAGGAAATATTGCATAATTAGAACAGGAATACCACAGATACCCTAACATTGGCTATCTGTTTCTACACTTGTTTCCCTTTCTTCTATCAACTATGTTGCAGATTTTGAAGCATACTACAGCCATAAAACAATACCTTATGAACGGATTGATGAGTAGCAATTTAGCCCTTGAAGACTGCTTTTCTACAACACATTTCCAGTGAACACATAAGGATCAAATGCATACATTAGGCCATTTTCATCTCAAGTACACACCTTAAAGATGAATGTATCAAATTGTTTCTACATCTACTAATTGGTAGAAAATGGTAAACAAAAATATTCTACCTTATGACCTGCTTCAAAGTAGTTGTTTGTGACATACAAGTTCTCTCATTTATCTAAATGCCTTATGGCTCCATTAGCCCATAACTTATAGGCACCAATTTCCTTCCTTCTCATTCATTCCTTGCTTTTGTCCATTTTTGTTTCTTCATCTTATTTCATACACTACAACCACCACTCATCTTATTAAATCACCTTGTGCCCCCACTCTATAGCCTAGCAATCCTACCTTTTAGGGATGCCCCCTTGAGTTGAAGAAGAGCCAACCAAAAGAGAAAGGAAAAGCTTCTCAAAGTGAGTAGGTAATATTCTTGCATTGTAAAAAACTAACACCATCGTGATTGAGACTTTATACTTTTTGTGGGTGATAGGTTTTGTTGTAACAATAGGGAATCACAGTGTAGATGAAAGATAAGATCTTAAGCCAATTTTACAGTTCAAAATGTAAATAACTACGAAAACAAGATATAATCACGAAATGTAAAAAGCATTACCAATAACAAGGTGTATAGAAGTAGCATTAAATGTGTTCAATGCAAGTTTACATACCAATTCATCTCTAGGCAATAAATACATCCCAAAATATTAAAAATATAAGGTGATAATCACTAGTGTAAGTAGGGTAGCAGAAAATTACATATACAAATTCAAATCTCCCTCAAAACAACTAAGGAATCACACTAAAGAAGGAAATGTGCGATAATGTAAACTTACCAGAACTTTCCAAAAACTGGAACACAAATTTATTAACCAATGAATTTTTCATCAATGACTCCGATATGATGCTGAGTAACAAAATTAGTATCTCATAACATTAGGCAGTTGCAGATCCATTCCATCCACTAGCTTCCACAATATCATTTAGAAAATAGAATTTATTGTAGAATAAAGGTATAAAAAAGCTGAATCTCTGGAGTCATGGAAAAATAAACTTAATTTTCTTCAAAATTTTGAAAATTAGACTAACAATAGTGGAATGAATAAATGGTGAAATTGAAACGCCTTGTATGAGGTCATTGACTTAATGTTGCTGCATGATCAACTTCATCTTGAAGTTATTCAATTTATGCATGAAGAAGCTCACTCATCATGCTATCGACTGTCAAGTGATTCAAAACCACCAATAACCAGGAAAAAACTAAAAAGGTTCACCCTAAAAGTAATTTCTTCAGTGTCAAGATTCAGTATGCAAGCGCACATAAGCAACAGACGGATGTGTGTCACAGCAAAGAAAACAAGAATGTAATTATTGTGGATTAAGAGGATAGCTTACTAGTCATGCTGAAAGAATTATCAGAACCCAACTAAAAAAATAGTTTTAAGCCATAACCAGCAGCACAGATGCTCAAGAAAAATCGTTAATAGTTGAATTTCATGGTTCCATGGTCTGTTCATCACATTCTAAATACCATCTGTATATTTTAGCCAGCATCAAACTCTCAATACTTCAAGAAAAACTATCATACGAGCATTTTTTGAAGGAACCTCATATGAATACTCAAAATGGCTTAACTGAAATGTAGGTTAGTGACTACAAGAAGGCCATACTAGGAAACATGGTAATGAAGATACAAAAGTGTTTTAAGCATACTTACAGAGATTAAAATTTTAGCTCCTGTATTAACTCGTAACATTATTAAAGTTGAGAAACTTGACCACAACTAGCAGAAGATGATGTTATTTAACATAGGACGACTAGCAATTCTAATACAAGTGTTTTCTTGATCACTAAATCTAAAGCATTGCCGATACTACATAAAGGTTACTTAATAATAGAGAAAGTGTACTTACCTCAAAGAAGAGATACTGCAAGTGGATTGAATTTCTCAGTCCAAACAAAACCATGCCAAAAAACAAAAAACAAGATATGTACAACGAAAAGCACTTTATGAAAGAGAAACATTTCCATAATTTGGCCACATATACAAGGAATGCATACAAAAAATATAACATGAGCAAGAAAGGCATCAACAAGAGGGAAAAAAAATACTCAGATATTCTCAATGTGTACTTCCAATAAGATTATATGGATTGAAATTCTGTATGCCTATTTTAGAATCAACTCACTCAACTACATTTTCCAGAGCAGTCTCTATATTTCCAGGTGATTCATCCTACTGAATTCCAGCTTCACCACACAAATACTCATCTTGTTGATTTGGATCTAAGCACCTGACATTTACAGTGTCCAACTCTACAATATCACGCCTCTCATGAAATTCAAAGACATGACTAACAGTTTCTGAATTTGGCATCATAGAAATAGAATGTGATTCTCCTTCACATTCCCTCACTAACTTCAAGGATAGGGAACTGGAAATTTCCAGAAATTCTGCAGCTTTATTTGTGATAGAAATATCCATACAGATGTCTATTGGTACAGGAAAGTCCCTGGAAGAGTTTTCAATCACTTTGAAATCAATGTTTCTTATGTGTCTATTTGACATTGTCTTGTGCTCTTACGTATTCAATATTGAAATATTTTGTTTTATAACGGAAGGGACATTGTTAACTTGAAATGGACCTACATTGTTAGCCTCCTCTTCTGACAAGACTACTGCATCAAGATAATCCACAGGGGATTTTGAGACATGCATTGAATTAATGCCATAATTAAGCTCTTCTAGAGAAACTATGGTATTAAGATTTGATTCTTCTGAGAAGCCTCTCAGATCATGATCATCCACCAGTTCTGGGTTAGTGACACCATCTTCAGGTTTTGCTGAAAACACCCTAGTATTAACATCATCCAAAGGATGTTCTGAAAAACCTTTGGAATTGGTATTGCATCCTAGTACCAAAATATCTGCATCCTTTAAATTCACCATTGGTTCTTTCACATCAAAAATTGGGTTGTTTTGACTTGAACTAATAGAGTTATTCATTTTTGCATCATCTCGAACAACCATATAAGGGTTTTCTTAGTCAGTTTGTGTATTATTCTTCACTGCATGTTCTAAAGGATTGGTAAACTCAATGGCCGAAGTCACATCTATTGATGTGTTATCACATACTACTGTTACATCAACATCAGCATTTGTTTTATTGTACAATTTAGTATGACAGAAAACTCTCTTTACCACTTTTAGAAGCCACAATTACCTTGTGCGGATCATTTGCACCAGGACTTGAATAAGATTTAATTTTGACATAGGCATTTTTGTAGAGTGCCAGTGCTCTCTGTAAAGTAAACCAACAAAATCAACTTAAATGAGAAAATAAGATACTTTACAATATTAATAAGCCATTATGCCCATACACTGTTTTACTGAGCAAGTGGAAATGATAGCAAACTTAATGAGCCCAAAGAACAATTTTTTTACCTCAAATGTGTTCCTCGGTAAGCTAGGGAAGAATTTTGACTGCATATTTAAACCTTTTAAAAGAGCCTCTTCATCTGCATCTACCTGCCATTAACGACTATACAAGCAACTCTCATTATCTTGAGAACATGGAGAAAAACATTCCCAAAGGAAACATTTTCAAAATCCCGCTGTTAAAAGAGCCGGTGTCAATGTGAAAAGCCATTCTACATTATTCATATGGCCCATAACTGCTGCCATCAAAGGTATATCAACAACTATCACCTCTAAGTGGAAATTATCAATTGCAGCTTCAGTATTCCCATTCATCAAGAAGGAAGAAGATGTAACGTATTGAAAATTAGTATGTTACAATGTGTAAAGAAGACCTCCTGCTTACACAAAATCAACCACCTGTATTTTAATATCTGGAAATGTTTTAGGTAGTGAAACACGTCTAGTATGGCCATGAAATAACCTAAAAAGACTCAAATGTTTTCCATGATTTGTAAACACAGGGGTGCCATGTAAAGTTTCAGGCCCAAAAAAGCACATTTGGGATCCTATAAACCAAAATTAGTTATTGTATCAAACATTTAAAACTCCTAATTAGCACTTAGTGTTTGTTATTTAACCAAATTCCATTGAAATAGCAGTCATGGGATGTTACCAAAGAGTTAACCAATAGATAAATTCACACCACAAATCATACATTCACTGGAAATTCCCCTCCCATGCATGAAAATCTAAGGGAAAGGGAAAAAAAGAAGAAAAGAAGTCAGTGAATCATCACAGTTAGCCAATGATTCTTAGTGTCAAATAATTGGAAACTGCAAATCAAGTGCAAATTTAACCCATGCATCCATGGGTTGACAAAAAGAGTTTATAGCAGCCACAAGCTAATCATTCTACGATTCTACCCAAATCTGACACAAACTCCTAAAACTTGTTGATTAGAAATTCCCCAAGAAATTTCACTCGGTTCATGAGAGAATGAAAGACAAGTGCAAATAAACTTGTTATGATTTAACAGCGCTAGGTTTGTGAATTAGTTCGAACTTCCTTGTATCATATGCAAATGCCTCAATTGTGCATTGAGATTCTAACTTTTTGAACTTATGAACATTAGAGCAGCAACAGACATTACTGAGAAGATTATAAATGACCAAACCCATATTGTAAAATTTCATGTTACTCTACAACCTACAACACCTTTACTCTATGGTCCACCTTTTCTATCACCCGGAAGGGAAGTTATCATGAACATGAAAATGTGCAATCTAATATTCAGAAAAAATAAAGACAATAATATCATATATTAATTTCAAAACCTGAAGATCACACTTACTTCCGAAATTGTTCTCAGAGAAAGCCTTGCATATAAGATATCAATTGAAATCTGACTGAATTTAAACCGCATCAAGGGAACATTTTCACTCTTCACACATTGAACATTGAATACAATTAATTAATGCCTGACATGACCATAGCAACAAAAGCATCAAGCAGAGGCTATAAAAAGATTATGTGAAAGTGAGAAAGAACACCCATCATGAAGCATCAATTAATATCATCCACAACATCAACATCACTAACATCATTGTGTGAGGATATCAACTATGTCATTGGGGATGTCAAACTGCAATTGTATAACTGCCATCATTGCCAGATTGTACATGCCATTTACAAAATGTCAAGGAACTAGATTAAGAAGAGATATCTCAAAGATCGAATTAAAAAGGAAAATCAAACAATCATCATGATACAAGAAACAAAAATATCAAGTGAAAGAGTTAAAGAAATAGCATCTTCGTGTTGGAGGAGATGTGAATATGTAGCCTTAGATGCTAGATGAAGTGTTTGGGGTTTGGTAATTCTCTAAAACCCTTAGGAAATATCCTTCCATGAATGGATATCACTCTCCAAAATCATTTTGGGCATATTCCAATATGTAGGAGCCAGGGAAACACGGTGCATAACTGCAGTCTATTGTCCACATACACCCACATAAAAATTGGGATTTCTAGAAAATATCAGGACAATAAGGTCAATCCACAATGAGGAGAAATGGATATTGGGCGGTGATCTAAACATTATCAAAACCCTTGAATAGAAGAAGAGGGGATCATAATATTATAACTGATAGAGGTGCAATAATTCAATGACCTCCTATAAAAACTTAAAGTGACAGATATGACTGCCATAAATGGGATTTATAATTGAAATAATCGTAGAGGAGGAAAGCACTAATTTTCTAGTATACTAGATTGGTTTATAGTTTCACAAGCCATTCTGGAACAAGAGATTTGTTTCAAATCCTCCATCCTTCCCAGTATTGGCTCAGAATTTAATACTATGCATAATAAAATAAAGAAAATTAAGGCATTACATGGTATATAATTTATTTTATCATTACAAAAGATTTATGAGAAAAGGACAAAAAAAAATGTCTTAATGTCAAAATAGATGTTGGCTTTCTACGGTTGGGCTTCTATTGTCACACATTCTTCTTTAATAATCGGTGTCAGTGTGTGGATTAATATTGATATTTGTTGGGTTAATTCTAGTGCTCTGCCCATTTAATGAATGAAGAGAAATGCACAATTCATTAGGTTTTTCATTCTTGAGAAATTGATTGGGAATCCTCTTTGAATGCAAAACCCAATCTTAGTACCCTTCTAGAAAAGTGGAAGAACCAACATGAGTCATGCAATGTTTATCAATCCCTTATCATGATAGTGTTGTCTCACAAACTGTATCTTATTTTATATTTTTAAAAGGATTATCTATTGATCCAAATTACAAAAATAATGTTTTTTCATTCATCTACTCAGATGAGCTTCCACCCATCCTAAGCAGGAAAAAGGCTAATAGCCCAAAATCTTCCTACTGCAAATATACACTTCGAGAAAAGACAACAATTGCAGATATCATATAAAATTGAGGGGATAAAGTATCATGCATTCAACAATTTTTTCATGCTTAAAGAACTTCTTGATTCTTTTCTAAAACATTTTCCTTAATCTCATAATAATCAAGTTTGAGAGAGTTATTCTTGTGTATCATTCTCCCACAAATTTGAAGCACTCTACAATTAAATTTTTTAGACTCTTCCCATGGTTGAGGATAGGACAGCGAACCTTGAACTGTCCCCATAGGAAAATAAAACCATGCAACATACAGCCTACAACATCTAAGAAAAAGGAAGAGGTTGAAAACCATAGCCATCCTAAGCAGAGGGGAGGCAGAAACTCATCTAGGGATAAAAACAATGAGAGCAACACAAAAACAAAGGATGAGCTAGAGGAGGTTGAAACATGGGGTAGAGCTTCTTTGTTAGTAAAGGACCAAGTAAGCAATAATAACCTTGAAACAAATTTAGTAAATTCGTTGTCCAAAAACAATAAGGTCGAAACCAAGCAGATGAATCCTCAGGGTCTTGGAGTCTCCGCAATTTCAGAGGAAGGAAAATTCAATAGAAATTATAAAATAAAGGGAAAGGTCACTTTACCTTCAAAGGGAGAAAAAGACAGAAATTTAAACATGAAGGCCGAAAGAAGGTGAAAACATACATCAAGGAAGGTAAATTGGAAGATAGTTATGAAGATGAAAGAAAGCTTTATTTTCCATTTCTCATGAATTGGCATTGTGACAGCTCTCAAACACATAACTGCAAAATATGTGTCATTATTACATATGTTCAGTTTTTGTACCAAATATAAAATGTAACCAAGTCCAACTTAATCTAGATAAATATATAGCATGTATTAGGAAATTCCCCTACGTGTGTTTTGGGGGGCAATGATTCATCTGATCTACTATCACTAATTTTGTGGTACAGAACAGCCTATGGATCCACCAAAATTTTGAACTTAACCAATACATGAATTTCAGAGGGATGTTCTTTTCAATTAATAATTTGAATTTTTCCAATTATCACTCAGGCAACCTGCTAATCAATGTCAAGTTTCAGATTAAATTATAATCCCATGTTGTAGGATTCTCTTATAGAGTGATCATCTATAATTTACTAAAATGATGAATAAGCATTACCTCTATGCAAATTTTCCTATGTAGTTCAGAATGCAACTGACTCGAATATAACCTAGAAATCAAAAATTGCATGCTTTGATTTTCTTTTAATCTGCAGGCCCAAAACTAATCTTAGAGCAGAGACAGATAAAAGGAGAAATAAATATAGAAAATCCCATTAAGAAAATAACCAACAAGTGATTCAGGTACAGGGAAGAGAAAGTTACCTACAGGGAAAAAGTGGTCAGAGGACACTACATGCCCCTAAAAAGAGTCCACGGGCCTCCTCTACTGTCAAATCTAAGAACCGAGGTTGGTCATGCCTTCACCATAGGGTGCTGCAAATAAATATTGACAGTATCAAGTGAGTGACTTGCAATAACACCCACCCTCCCTAACAATCTGCTCCCACCCCATTTCTTTGCAAACAACTCCAGCCAGAATTCCAGTTTTCTTTCGTTAAGCACACCAATTTCATTCCCTGTATATGTTCTTTACTCCACAATACAATCCCAAGCTACAATTGTATCTCACTTTGGAAAAACTTATTTTTAATTTTAATTAGAATTTTGAATAAAGAATTTTCTAACAGAATTAAGAGTAGCCCCAATTTCTAACGCTTGTAAGATAAAAAATTCAATTTTCTATTCTATGCATTGGTTTTGATTGTTCACGGTGCATATTTGGATTTTGAAAAAAATTGTAGAGTGTGTTTCATGTTCTAGGAAATATTTTAAGGTAGGGTCTTCCAGTATAGCTCTTTAGATGGTAAATTTGAGCATTGCAAAACCAAAAGAGGCTAAATCAAACAGACCATAAATTAAGAATAGGCAATGTTAATCTTCAGAGAATATACAATTAAAAAAAAATTACATATCAGGCCTTTATGGCAAATTCACAACCTTTATATGATGAATAAAGTCATCAATGACCTTTGAACACTAATCTTTCAATTGATACCTGACTTATGAAAAAGGAAATGGAACTCCCTCCTTGAAGAATTCCAGGACCACGTCTGAAGCTTCTATAAGATACCCCATCTAAAAATATATTGTTTTTGTTTCCTTTTTGGAAAATCCATCAGATATTTCATTCTTAAACAATATGAAAGTACAAGAATTTACATTACTAACTCAAAGGATGGTCACACAGGTAACGAATACACTGTATTCCATACACTGATTATCATTCTTCCCCGTGAAGATCATTTGAAATTTAGTATTTTTTTCCCTCGTAGAACTAAATAGCAGTAATAAGCACCTGATCCAGTGTCTCTAGGAAGAAACAATGCAATGCGAGTTCATATGATGAAAATATAGCTCCATTTACCATAAAATAACGTGACACAGTTGTTCCAAGACCTTGCCAGAGGACTGCAAGTCCTTCTTCTTGTACACTCTTTTTGAAGCAGTCAACAATGCCACTGTACTTAGGAGATGCATCTCCTTGTCCTTGAAGTCTGGATTTAACCACATCCAATGGATAACAAACTACCCAACTTTCCACTCCTGCACAACCACCTGCTGTGAGCATTGTTAATATACTTTCCTTTGCACTTTTCTGACAACCTGGGTGAAGCCATTCTCGACTATATTCATATGTCAAGAAGTAGACACCATGAGCAGGAGCATCACGAAGTACAGTAATACCAAGTCCTCTATAAAGGCCTTTCAAACCTTCTCTTTCTATGATGCTCTTTTCCTCCTTAATTGGATCAATCTTATCAGAGCTTGAAGTAGGCCTTCGAACTGTGTTAACTTGTAAGAGAATCTTGACCATCTCCACTGGTGTAAGAATTGCAGTTTGTATAGTCCCTGCTCCTATACCTGCCAGTGCTACACTTTTATATGATGGTGGCTCATTCTTATTGTAGTTACCATCAAAAGCACAAGATAAAATGGCATAAAATTGGAATGCTACAACATTCTGCACCCGCATGTAGAGAAAAAACGAATATTAATGCTTCAAAATTCAAACAGAACAGGGGATGTAGGTATATTCTAAAATATAATTACGGTTGCAACCCAAGGGAAAATAGCACTGCCCAAACTCCTCCTCGCCCGTGCGTTTAGCTCCATGGCACCAGGGAAATGGGCTATCTTGGACCTTGAAACTCTAAATCCAGCTACCGTGGAACGAGTTTCCCTCGCCAATGCGTGCAACTGAGCAGATCCACCACATCTGAGCCCAAGGCGCCTATCCCTTGGTGAATCCAACCACGCCGCCACTCATGCGTCATCATTGATTTTTCCATTTTCTGAACAGTGAAAAAATCAAATAAAATAATAGGTCAAAAACGAATTTGAACTATGGGAGAGCCCTAACGAACCAAAGAGGGTTGGTCAAGTCCCTCGCTCAGCTAAAAAGAATATCGGAGAGCCTGTGCACAAAGCCCTAGCCACCTCTTCTAAATTCCGGCGAACCAGTGAAAAAATGGGGCGAATCACTCTAACCCCTTCCTCCAACCCTGTAAATCTAGGCGAATGCCATGGAAATCTACTCCAACCAAAGAAATTCGAGGGCGAATTTCATTTTTTCAGTT